>JAPWLS010001704.1:0-60462 GCA_028551675.1 Tineola bisselliella | reverse complement strand
ATAACTTAGTCACGAAAGAAAAATTGTCATTTTTAGTAATGTGATGTTAACGTCGTCAGAATAAGTTACAATAATAAAGAATCATGAAATGGATGAACTGACATTGAATAACTAAACAGCAGAATTTTTACGCCGTAATATGTCGGCACATGCTACGAGCCGGTATTCAAACTCCTACACCACATCTGCAGCCTGCCAATGGAACATGCTACCACTCAGCATCAGACAGGCTCCATTGTATCACATTTTTAAAAGACTTCTGACCAAACATTTTATCTTAAAACAAAATATCTCTTAATTCTTCTATTTATTTAATTCACTTATAATTTTTTTAACTATATATTATTATTTTATGTAATGTTTGTATTGTGTAGATTTAGTTATTATTTTCTTTTCATTGCACCGAATATCACCGCTCACACCGACAAAGGTTAGCTGCTAGATAATATTAGACAGCATTAAACCCGTCAAGTATGTGAAATTTTTTTTTGCAATAAAGAATTTATTATTATTATTATTTATCTAAATATATAAAACTCAAAGGTGACTGACTGACATAGTGATCTATCAACGCACAGCCCAAACCACTGGACGGATCGGGCTGAAGGGGATAAAATAGGGGCTGAAAGTTTGTATAAATCTTCTTAGATTTTCGACTGATTGAACTGAAATTAAAGATGACAGCTACTATGATGAAGACGTTTTTACACACGCAACAAAAATAAAGCCGCAAAAACTATACCTAATTAATAATAATACTTCTTAACGGGAGCGAAGCCGCGGGCAACAGCTAGTTAAATATATAACTCGTAATAGAATAGCAAAAGTTATTTTTCCGTGTTACCGATAAAGTTAATTTCACGTGAGGTTTATTTTATTGGCTTTTCTAATATCTCTTTTTTCTTTTTGACATGAGATTTGTTGGCGGGAAAGTTGTTCGCAACTCGCCCGCTGCCGATTAGGCGTGTCGACCATAGAACACGTTAAGGCAGAGGTTTAGGAATGAACTTTTAGATATCTCATAATGTTACAATTCGAAAACTACAAAAAATGAAAATGTTAATTGGTTATTTCTTTCAAGTAATTAAATTAATTACGTGATAGCGTTTTTGGTTTGAATTATAATTTTCAGGAAAAAAAATACATAATTAATACAAAATAAATTTGTTACGATTCCGCTACTCACTTATAGGTGGCGCTATCACAAATAGCTCTAATGCAAACTGGGATCCCAGGCGTCTCTATACATACTACTCGGTGTTAATACAAGAACAACAATTTTTAATACAAAATATAATTTTTAAAAAGTGAACCCTTAACACTATATCTCGTTCATTGATTGTTTGATAACTGATGCTGTGGGCTTATCACGAATTTTAGTCTGGCTTTCGCACCGAGTTCGCTTCAAACGATTTGTATGGAAATTTGAGCAGCGCCACCGCGTGCGGATTTGGAACTACAATATTTTAGATACTTTTTGTAAATTTTCGAACGTCTCGATCTTTCGTCCATTTGATAGATTGCTGGTGCTCGTTAGTCGTTAGTAAAAATTCATGATCCCGATTGCTAACGGATCCGTTTTACTTGTGACAGCTCGATTCGAAAACCAGACTAAATTCGTGATAAGCCCACTGGTTTATTCCAAGCGTTCTTTATCGTTTAAGTTGGTCATAGAAGACGATAAAGAACTTATCTAACCAATTATAATAAATTTGATTTGTCTCCTTTTGATGAGGTCCATGATGAGAGACAACGTTTATATTGTATGTTGAATTGATTGAACGGACAGTGAATTCTTATTACTAAAAACACTTCTTAAATTCTTTCGTCTGGAAATCGATTCGGGTCTCGTTCCTGCTAAGTCTACGGAGATTTGGTTATTTATTTTTATGGTAAAAATACTTGAAGCTTCAAGAGAGCATTGTATACATTCTTTGTGTACAGGCAAAATTCACAGAAGCAGAAGAGATATGGTCATGCCCTGGTGGGCACTTTTGTATGTGAAGCCGTATTCGAGAAACGGGCTACAATAACATTTATAAAAGAATGTTAAAATATTTCCCAAAGTAACTATCATTTTTATTGTTCCCTACAAAGGTAATTTTTTTAAATGTATAAACAAAATCAAGACACCTCTGCAGGGTACTTTCAAGTTGACCAAAACGCATTTAGGTCAGATAAATTATATTCACTTTATTTGTATACTAATAATAATATTTGGAGATGCTGATATGTAATAATAAATAAATAAATAAATTCTATATACAAAAAAAATTTTTTCACATAGACGAGCTTAATACCATCGGTATGTACCAGCTAACCTTTGTCGGTGTGAGCGGTAATATTTGGTGCAATGAAAAGAAAATAATAATAATGGGGATTAAAATTAATCGAAAATATAATAATCACAATGCATTGTGACAATAAGAGGAAAAGAAAAAAAACATGGATAGTTGAATAAAATACCACTTTTTGATTACTATTAATGCGCTAAGATTGGCGAGTTTCTTCAAATTTCTTCTTGTAATATGCCAATGGCAATTAACTGTTTTGAATAAGATTTTGACTTCATTTTGTATTTATGGAGACAAACTAATGAAACCATATGCTCGCAAATATATTACTGGTCTTTGTAGTTTATTGTTAAAAGTAATTGATTAAAAAAACATATAGTCTATCTAAATTTAAATAAATAATAAAACAAAACTCACTAGATTGTTTATAATATGTTATGAACGTTTTCAATGAACCTTGTATGCAGTCTTTTCATCACTTTATTGACTTCTTTCGCTGGATAGACACGGCTACTTACCAGCTATAATAATAGAAAAATAAATACATAAATAGTATGCTAATATGAAGCGATATAGCACGAAATAATAGTCTTTTGTTTTCTAACTCATTAATAATTTGCGGTGAACTTCTAGCGTGTGCGAGACAGCGAGATTTTCAGTGGCGCAATGGATTAGTATTCCGTGTTTTTGGGAAGCCTAAATGTTTTCATATTTGTTAAGAAAATAACGAATTTAACATATACATAACATAGTTTGTGTTAGTGATTACTTATAAACACTCTAGAAGAGAAATTCCCAAACTATGAGTTGTGAGCGAATATTTTAGTGAGACCCGAACTGTAATACGTATGTTTTCATTGCAATTAAGACAGCATTAAGTAGTTACTAGAGAATCTCATAGCATTATCAATATTTTTCTAATACTAAGAGGTGGTAGGTACAATCAACTTTGGGAACCACTGCCCCTAGAAAAATACTGAAACAAAAAACGATATACGAATATAATTTGTTGTTTATATAAAAGTCGATAACTTAAACGTTAACTTACCTCTAACTGTAGAGAATATCAACAGCTAAAATACCACGAGTGTTGAGGATTGTTAGCACAGTGTTTTGTTAAAGCATTTATAAATCATTTGATCTTTTGACTGAGAAGAGTGGCACTGGAAGGCAGATATATGCTCATTGTCTACAACAGCTGATGATATATATACATACATACATACATACAATGCCTTTAAACTAGAATAGTACGTGCTATGAGCTTTATAGTAAAACAAAGCCTATATAATATTAATTATGAAAATGAGAAGCGAACCCGGAACCTTTAAGTAACAGACTAGCGCGCTATGTACCTACTGCGTTAAAGAGGACGAAAAATGCCATTTCTGCACTATACTAAAAAGGAAAGATTTGTATTTTTGTATGTTTGTAACGAATTGGCTCAAAAACTACTGGAACGATTTCAAAAATACTTTCACCATTTGAATTAAGGAGGTGTCCGAAGGGGCAGTCACGTGAGGGCAAGGTCGTTGAAATATGAAACATCATTAAACTTCATAGTACTTTATATCTTCATTACTACGTGAACGACGTCGGGGGCAATAGCTAGTTTTATATAAAACTTCTTTGGTTGTGAAAGTAATATTTGTTTATAGAGGGCTCATAAGATGAAATAATTACCTATAGAAGGTTTCCATGTCATTCTTATAAGAATGGACATCCAGGTTAACAGGACAAACTCTTTTCATTGTAAAATTGTAAATATAATACATTTTTATATGTGCCTATATAAACTGTTTATGACGTCTTTTCTCTTATTTGCTCTATGTATATTTGAAATAAGTTTTTGGGAACTTTGGTAGATATTATATAAGTCCTACTATTCAATTGGTGAATTCATGAGTGACATTTTGTAAGTTTAACTTTAATTTGACATTATTTAGCATTTAACGCTGACGTTGCCATTATAGTAAAATTTAATTGTATGAATTGTTTGCATGCCATATACAATGTGTAAAATATGTGATACTACTATCATTATTTTAAGACCTATGTTACTAACCATATTTATGGCAAATAAATTAATTTCAACTTGAATATTTTAGTACCCAATTTACAATGACGAATAAAAGAAAAACTTATACAGCATATAATGACGGTTTTTTTTCTTAACTCCTGCCTCCAAGTTCTCTAAAATAGAAATATAAACAATTGAAAAACCAATAAAATTGTTATCAATAAATAAATCCTAATTTGTATTAAAAACCAATATCTCGATAAAATTGGTATTTTCAAGTTGGTTCATTTTACTATAACAATCTCCAAGGACTGTGCAGTGTGCATGTTCGAAAATTATATCAGATTGTAACTAAGTACAATAGAACGTTGTATATGTTTTTGCATGCTTTGCTCGCAGTTCGTAGTGAATATTTTTTGTTGTAACACAAAATTTATGTTGTTGTTTCTATGCAAATGCAAAAAGCAGTGTTATGTTCGTATATGCATGATTATAATTATGTGACGTCACATTGTGTATATTCAAGCTTACACCTCTAAAGAGGATAGATAGAGTTAGCGTTATGGTTTTTCCTGACATGTTCGTGACAATTTCAGCTCTCTGTCAGGGAAACAGGGAAAATTTGGAATTTTCAGGAATTCCTTAATAGAAACTGTAAATACTTTTTTTTATAGAAATTATATAATTATAAGCAAAAAATAATAATTAAGTGGTTACATTCATCTGATTCGTCTTGTATTTTTTATTGCTGTATACTGTTGGTCCTTAATAAGAACTTTTTTAAAACTCTTCACACGATGTATTCATAAAAATATTCTTAAAATATAACCGAAAAAAAATCAAAAATTTTATTGTTGGGTCAATAATTTTGTCAGGAAGACTTAATTTCGGATCTGGTAACCCTAGATATAGTTGATAAAGATGTAATACGTCTTGAAATGAAATGAAAATAATTAACACAGGCACTATAGGCGTGCATTTGCTCATTGCACTGCCTTTCACAAAGGTGTATGACAAGAAACTTGTAAAAAAATCTAATTGTATAAAGGTTAATAAAACTCAAAATTAATTTACACATGATTTACAACCGAACAAGTGAAGTCAAGTAATGTTAGTGAAAAAAATTAAAACAGTCATTTGTATACCTGTCAATTAACTTTACTGTCAACGAATATGTCGGTATTATTTTTAAATAATGATTATTATATCATTAATGATTATTATTATTATATATTATTATTATTATTATATAACCTTTAGTACCTACTGATTCCCATTTCCACAATCGATCCCTAAATTTAAGATACGTTTTAAGTCTCTAATATAAATTTTGTTATTACTACTATTTAAAAAAATACTAAAGTCTAGGTTCGGGTCTGATTTAAAGTAATCTTTAAACAAATGAATTCTGTTTCTTTATGGCTTGTAATTTCGCAATGCCTTCACATTTAACTTTATAATATCGTTTGTACTTCTTTCTATCCTCATATGCACTGTTGTAAATTTTAAAGTTGGTTGTCTGGAAGAGATCGCTTTGTAAGTAATAAGGCCGTTTATTTATTTAAATATATTTAATTGTTTTTATTACAAAAATTGGGTCAAAACATGAGAGCGAAACAGGAACAAACCCGAAGTGAAAGGGGCGATGGAATGTAAACAATTAATTCAAATGAAGACGTTTAAGTAAGCTACTTAAGGGAGCCGAGGAAAAATTGATCTTTCTCCATTGTCTGTCAGGGAGAAGGGTCTTTTTTTTTGTTAATTAGCACGAATTAATGTATTTTTAAGTGGTCGTGTCGGTCGTAATTCACGGTCGCACTGTGAATAATAAATAGATACATATATATATTACTTAAACTTTCTTTTATTATCTTTTGACATTGAATCTTTTGCACTTTTTTCTGAAGCAGAACTGTTTTGTATTCCAACAAAACAGACCAAAGAGATCGGGCCTTATGCTACAGCTATGAAACAGATAAATTTCTGAACACACCTATAAATATTTGACAATCAAGTGACGAAAAATACAAAAGATATCAAATGTTTCACAGCTAGGAACATTTTGTATTGGAAAATTTTATTTTTTTTTAGCATTTTTTATTACTTATTATTTATGTTTCTCACCGTTTAAACCTTCCCTGAACTTCCACAAATATTTCAAAATCAAAATTAGCCAAATCGGTTCAGTCATTCTCGAGTTTTAGCGAGACAAACGAACATCAATTGATTTTTATATATATAGAGATAGATATTTGGTATAATTTATTTATCTTTATTTTTGTATACAGTAAAATACTCTGTATATTTTTTATTGTAAACTGAAAAAAAAATTCTGCAGCCCTTCAGCTTTTGTAGTAAATTAAATTAGTCTAGACAACTGATCAAATTAAATATATTTAATTAAAGGTCTGTACTTTTTCTCAATGTTTCATTGTTTCTCACATTCATGACAAAAGTAAGCAGATATATCTACAGCCAAAGATAGTGAGTGTAATCATCTCTAAATTACACTCGAAACTCAAGCCCATCTGCGACTGCTCGAACAGTAATGCAGCTAATAATTCAACAAAGATGAACTTTGAACGACTTGACCGAACTTTTGGGATGTCCTCAACACAACTTGACAGCGGTAAGTTTGGTCTCTACTCGATATATTGTCGCTCGTATTTTAAAATAGATAGATACGGTTTGTATTATTGGGATTTGTACTATAATTTCATATTATTCCTACAGATGGCGCTTTACAATAATGCTATGAACTACCACATGAATAATTGTGGTACATAATAAAACAATAAGCCTTATTTTATTTTTAATTCAATACTATATTATAACTATGGTAAATGAACCTGTTTTCATCTTTCATTAAAATAATAATTACGAACGGTCGAACCTTGTGGGTATAACAAGAACTAACCCGAATAAGTTGACAGCTACAACTGCAATACGAGAATCGCTCGGGGGTTTACGTAGATCCCGGTTTGAGGCATGTTCCAAAGTTAGCGTTTATGTTAGAGTTTAAACTGTCATGAATATAATTTTGTTATATTAATAAAAATAAATATATAATCAAGCTGTTAATATTTGACTGAATTATGTGGTCTAATAATTATCGCATCGGCATATAATTAATTGTTTTGTCTTGTCTTGTATTTATAATGTAATATGCAATAAATATTTTTATTTTTTTCTGGTTTAAGTTTCATTATAATCAACTTAAGGTAGAATTAAATAAAAATACATAAATCAATTATGATAATAGTGTCATCTGGATGTGTAATCAATCTTTGAACTGGTTACTACGACTAGGTGTGAAGTTAGCTGCCAATTGATTTGTTTTACAAGAAAATGCGTAACGTTGGTTGCTAGTTGTATCATTCACGAAATTACAGATTTGACAGCGACGTCACGACGGATAGGCCACACAATGCTTATTTTATGGACATTTGACAGGACTTTTTACGGGCTTATGTGTCAAAATTCACATAAACTATAGAAGTGACGGCCGTATCACGAAACTTCGGATATGCCTGAGTAGTCCCCCAGATTACGGTTATCAAAAATGTTTTGTTTTTTTTTTTAAATATAAATATTTAAATGACGAAACGAGACAAAATAATTATAGAATTAATTTACAAATGTTTTAATCACTACAAAATTAAGCTACGAACACATATGTTGTGTAACTGTAGCCTCGAAATTTTGAAGTCAATTTAATAATTTTCGTTTAAAATTTTCACCGAGCGCGTCACAAATTTATCATCTCGTAAAACAAAGTGTAGTTTTACTGTTACAGTAAAACCAGTTTTAACATCAAACTAAAATTATATTTATTTTGTACGCTCCAATAGAAGCTATTTAAAGTGGATAATGAAGTTAATGGTAATATAATAATGTATATTTACAAATTGATTAAAAGTCAAGTATACATAGACGTCTACAATTAAAAAAATATGTACTCGTATGTCTGTGTTGTATTGTATATACCACATTTCGGTATTTAGCAACGAGACGGTTATTTGCAATATGAAGTTTTACTTGCAAGGTTGTCGGGAGAAGAGAAGCGCAGACTATGTCCATATGTTTTTTTTTACCATATACAAAATGTTTCAGCTACGATAAAGACACGACGCGGCATAACTTCAAAGAGCGCTTTGCATAGAGTATTACGTCACACAATAAATTAGCTATTATCAATTGGTATTTTATATTGAATAAATAACATTTAAAAGGAGATACTGCTCGTTAAAACATCAAATGTGAGAATGTACAAAAAAAATTGACGTAAATATATAAACGAACATGAAGAAGTTTTACTGTATATCTACTTTATATCTAGTTAGACTATCATTAAATAGTTTTATGACTTCCACTTTGGAACAATGACAACAATGGCGTAGCTCAAATATGATCATTTAACATGGAGAAATTGGCGTCTTTTGACTACTTATATTTTAGATTTACTGCACACTGGCATTCGACTCGCGAATATTATAAACTAGTAGTAAAATAAAGCTTTGCAACTATTAGTAGTTGCGGCGTGGCTGTATTAATGTCAATCACGATAAACTGTTCCTAATAAACGAATAATTTAATCATTTTTTCTTTCCTCTATAGCCATATAAACAAAAATTTTATATATCTATATACCAGCGTTTCTCAAGCGGAGGGTCGAGTTTATTTTTAAAGGCGGTCGCAGTCTGTTGAAAAATAATAAATAAAAACTACATACCAAACAAAAGATTCGTTTATTAAAGGAATGAATTTTAGTGTAGTGTTATAAAACTAAATATTAGGATGTAATGTGTGGGGGGACGCAAGACTTTTTACTTAACTATTTGGCTTTTCCGTGGGTGGCGACATAAAAATGGTTGAGATACAATGCTACCAAAGTAAAATAATGAAGTTTCAAGTTAAAATGGGTTTATAAAAAATGCTTTTAAAATTATCTAAATTTAAAAAATGTTATAGCATTTGTTTTTATTGCGTCCTCAACAACCCACATTGGTCTATTTGTATTTTCATTAATGTCACAGGTCGATTTCTAGTTGAAAATATAGCAAAACAATTTACTAATTAATTTGGATAAAATTGCCACATTAATTCAATTAGTAGTGACATCTATTATTTTAATTTGATTAAATTAACAAGATTTACTCTATAACATAATTCTGTTGATTGATTTGTGACGCATTAGTTAGAAACGACAGTCTGTTATGCAGAGATCCCGGGTTCCATTCCCAATCCAAATAAGCATATATGTAATTTTTATTTATTTATAAACTTATTATAAATAATAACCCATAATGTTCATTTTAAAGCAGAATTTTAACATCACTTAATCTGCCCCAACATAGTAAAAATGTCATAAACACCTCCCAACACGAATAGGAAAAAGTATTTTATGAAAAATTAGTTATAAAATACAGGTGCATAGTGCATTACTGCAACGGCTAAGTGTAGTACCTCACCGCGACTACACTATGATTTATGGTGGAGACCTCCACCTGCTCTGTTGGTGTCGGAGTTTTATTGCCCTTTAAGTCTGGAATACTATGCAAATTGACTAATGCTTGGTGGTTGTTGTAAATTATCGTAAGGTTCTCAAACATTTGAGATGCATTATTATAGACATATACTCTTCGATCACTTAGAATAATGCGACTGTTTATTGTTTACACGATTGCTAAGTTAACCATACAAGGTAAATATTTTTTACTAGCTTTTACCCGCGGCTTCGCTCGCATTTAAGTCATTAAATAAGTGTCAGAGATCATTTCAATAGAAATGAAACAATATGATTCCAAACAGCTGAAACTATAGTCAATTGGAAAGTATAGTAAAAAATAATATTTTTTTTAAAATAAAAAGTATCCTATGTCACTTCTAGTATCTCCAAAAATATGTGTATAAAGTTTCATGACGATCGGTTAAGTAGTAGTTGCGTGAAAACGTAACAAACAGACTCACATTCACATTTATAATATCAGTAGGGATATCTAATCTGAAAACTAAATTGAATCCAGTATAACATAGTAACGTAAAATATTAAAAGTGCATCGTAAAAATGGAACAAATTTTAATCCTTATGGGAATACGGGGAAATAAAACGTCAGATTTGCCAGCATACTGTTCGGGCGGAGCTGGTCACGTTCGCGGAGCTGTATCCTTGTGGATTATTACAAGATATGCTATATTGCTGCCAATACTCTACGAAAATACATTGTTTCAAACTCTATATCTATCACGTTCAATCTACTTTTAAAAATGTTTTTAAAGAAAATTAAATGATTTTATCCATCGCGTCGGAATATTGGCAGACATCTGTGGGCTTATCACGAATTTAGTCTGGCTTTCGAATCGAGCTGTCACAAGTAAAACGGATCCGTTAGCAATCGGAATCATGAATTTTTACTAACGACTAACGAGCACCAGCAATCTATCAAATGAACGAAAGATCGAGACTTTGGAAAATTAACAAAAAGTATCTAAAATATTGTAGTTCCAAATTCGCACGCGGTGGCGCTGCTCAAATTTCCATACAAATCGCTGAAGCGAACTCGGTTCGAAAGCCAGACTAAAATTCATGATAAGCCCACTGCTGATGATAATACTAGACTTCAATTATTTTCCTAAAACTAAATTATTATACATATATCTAAGGTTATTTACGAATATGATTCTCATTGTGATTTTACCCAATCACGATGGCTGCAAACTTTTCAAAAATCGAATAAAAATAAACCGTATGGTTTTGAATATTAATTTGCAATAAAAGTGAATTTTTATTCAATAAGCATGCGTGAGATGAGAGTGAAATGAAATAAAATGAAAATCGTTTATTGCATAGGCACTACAGAAGTGCGCTTGCTCATCGTCAGACTCTACAAGAAACTTGTCAAATAGATTCTAAATAGTTTTAGTTAATAAAATAGACTATAGTTTTAACACTTAGGTCAATGACCGCCATTAATGTTCGTTGTAATCTCAAATCGGGAATTTATCACAGTTGAAGGGAATTAATCAAAATGTTATGGCATGTATACTTCAAATGAGAGTGCAGTGAACAGGATTTGACGGTACGGTCGCTGTCAAAACAGACAAAGGAACATTGCCGTAGGATGACAATCCAATTAATAGCTCCACGACAAACACAAAACCTATAAATCATTGCTTCTGTTTCGTCCACCAAAGTCTATGGGCTAGTATTTCAAGAACACAAAGCTTTGTCAATGTAAAATGCCAATTCGATTTTGACATTTTCATTTATTGTATATAAATTATGTTTTAGGACAATTCCAGAAAATTAGGCATGAGTGTACTAGATTCAATTATCAATCGAAATTGTTACTAAAAACGTCTGAATTTCTTGTTTTTGTGATGAAATGGTCGATTCTACAAGCCGAAAATACTTATTTAAGAAAATTTGAGGTTTTGACGTTTAGTCTGTCAGTGTCATCTTTCTTGTTTCTTCTTTTCTTTTTATTGCCACAATGCATTGTGATAATTATATATTTTAATCAATTTTAATCTACTTTATTATTTCACACAAGTTTCGTTAAAAAATTATTGAGGGTTTTTTTTTAATTCGGATTTACAGTCCATGATAATGACGGATTAAAATAGTAAACAATTAACGCTATTGTAAGCCGCAAAAAATAACAACATATAATTTAATGAATACATATTCGATTGCGTAATGCTACTAAAATCTAAAACGTTTTTAACTATTTTTTTTAAAATTTAATACGGTAAGCTGCGTAACTGGCTTGAAATTAGTACCGTATTGTTATGTTTATTGTAAGACCAGTTCATGCTTAGGAGTTAGGTTTGTGTAGGTAATGGTGGCGGAAATGAGCGCAAAGAACCCCTTAGAGGCTTTTAATGAAAACTGAGAAAGCACTTAAGGGTAATGCACCCATTTATGGACCATTTTATTTTACACAGAAAAGATTATTTCTATTAACCACAATTTAGTATTATTCACAGATAACATATTAATAATAATTAAAAGACACTTTAACTAGTTTTTAGAATTATATTTAGTTTTATAACTAAAGAATACAAATTAGTTTTCTTTTTGGAATTAACCTTTAACTACTGAGGTGGATTTAATTTCACTTAAACACTGACGTGGGGGCCTCGAATATAATATGTGCTTGTATTTAAAAATCTTTAGGGTTTTTAGGTTTTAAGTTTAATATTTAGCTTCAGTAGATGTATTTAAATTAAATAAAATATTTTTAAAAGTAATTTATTTGTATATAATTAACTATCATTTCAAAGTTTAGAAAACACTGCATTTATTAGAAAAAATCACATGAGATTATAAATTAATAAGAAGATATAAAATTATTATAAAAATCAACAAATTAACTAATTTAAAAAAAAACGATTTTCTCAAAACCTGAGAGGCCCTCACCTCAGTAGTAAGTAAAAAAGAAAAAAGTTATTGCTCTTCAAATTTGTATTCAAAATATGAGACTGTATTTGACTATGGAATTGATAATCTACTTCTTTCTGACTTATTATTCAAATAGAGTGAACATGATTTTAGTTTATCCCGACACGTCTTTGATAGCTTTAACTGTCATATAAGGAAATCCGAAGTAAGCACTGATGCTCGCTTATTCAAACACCTCTTTACTTAA
Source organism: Tineola bisselliella (assembly GCA_028551675.1). Lineage (NCBI taxonomy): Eukaryota > Metazoa > Arthropoda > Insecta > Lepidoptera > Tineidae > Tineola > Tineola bisselliella. Next base: position 47,497 of record JAPWLS010001704.1, on the reverse strand, counting down.
ACTTAAATGGTTTAAACACATAACTGTCAACAATTAGTGCATATACCCTAGTCTTCTTGCTATGTTAAAAGAAGCCGAGAGTCGTCCAGTGAAGGGTTAAGATCATTTACTATAATTCTTTTTTAGACGTTTCCTTAATGTTTGCATTTTAAGGCCCCAATTTAGGTCACACTTAAAACTTAATGTTTTTGCTTTGTTTAAGTGAAAATTAATATTCTAGTAATTAATTTGTTTTACTTTCAAGATAGATTCGTTTTTATAACATGCTTAGTTTTAATTATTTATTAGAATATATTAACAAAAAACTCGTTAATCCCAATGCATGTATTCTGACAATATTTTCTGAATCAATTATAATTAATATTAACCCATGGTCCATGGATTGTTCTACTACTGGAGCTCCCCTTCTTCTTTTCCATAATTCACAGCAATTTGAGGTTGTTCAAATATCTCCGTCTGTGTCTGTAACTATAATGTGTCAGACATGTGAAAGAGATGACCATTCACTTCAGATTAACGCTTTGATTTGATAAGTTGAAAAATAAAATACAATATTAGTTTATGAATAGATTGTTTTATTGATATTTAAATTTAGAATTGAGGTTTAATAGGAAAAAAAAAAACAAATACCAACACTTAAAATAAAAAGTTCTATTCTTTTGTTTTTTTTTTCGTTTCTCCGAACGCACGTTTAAAATAATAATTATGATGTATAAATTAATTATTTTTAAAACGTGTTCAAATGATGAAAAAGTAACAAAGTTGGAGGGAAAATACAAACTTAATTAAAAAATGTGGGTTTAAAATGGAAGCCGTGTGTTAGATATGAACACCTCGTTTCCTAAGGTATAAAATCGTCGGGCTTCCTGCCAATACCCTGCGGCTGGCAGTAATCCCGCGGATAAAGCGTTAGCACGTGACCGTACTGCCAAGAACTATATATTAATGTTCCGGATTTATTACACGTTTAATATCATATTAACTAGTGGCAATTTATACTTCTATATTATGTAGGAAAGTTTTTATATTGACAAAAACATTATTCAGTTATACTCCCAAAATAAATAGGCAAGACAAAGATTGGAAATAAACTTTGGGAAGTAGACTCTGTGTCTTTCTTTCTGATGTAGTGTAGGTATATATCTATACTAATATAATAAAGAGGAAACATTTGATTGTTTGTATGTATTGAATAGGCTCCGAAACTACTGGACCTATTTGAAAAATTATTTCACCAGTAGTACATCACTTTGCTCTATTGTCAATAATTTCCGCAGCGTACGCAATATAATGTTTTTTTTTTCACACTTTGGATTACATTATTGTTCCTATGTTCATCAGGGATAATGGTGAAAGAATTTTTCAAATCGGTCCAGTAGTTTGGGAGCCTATTCAATATATACAAACAAACAATCAAATGTTTTCTCTTTATATATTAGTATAGATATAGATAAAGACGAGTTTTCGACTTTATTTATTTAGTTTTGTTTGCTAATATGTATATTATAAAAATCCTAGTGTCTATACATGGTGTAGTGAGCATTTGGATATTTTCAGGTGAATAGCTAGTTTTCAATGATGCGAAATAGACGACCGAATAGAGATTTTCGATAAAGTAGTACTTTATTAACGCTGAACTGTCTGTAATGTAAAATTGACAACATGAATATTTTTATATTGACTCTATTGTAGTCTGTGGGGCTACTCAGGCATATCCGAAGTTTCGCTATATGGCCGTCACCTCTGTAGCTTACGTGAATTTTGACATGTAAGAATTGTAACATAAGTGTTCCTGAGTTGGAAACGCCTGTATTTTTGTCCGAAGTCAGTGCCCCTGAGTAGCCCCCCTGAACTCAAGGTTAAATATAGTAGGTAATCTATGAAAATTATAGGTAAACAAGTGCAAGTATCTAGTTCTAGAGTAAAGAAATCCCAATAATTTTAGATTTAATAAATATGTCAGTTATTTTATAAAAACAATATTTGGATCAATTTAACTGCCATTGACAGGTATCGTATCTTAAAGGAAATTAAATTTCAATCACGTTTTTGCTTATTAATTTTATATACCTATAGGTATATAAATTACAATAATTGGATTTTTTAAAGTAAACAAAATTTTTAATGCATTAGTTAAATTCTTATATAAACACAATGACTGCAAAGTTTTTTTAATGTTATATTTAAAACGTAACAAAAATGTTATTTATATTTGGATTGTATCTATTATCTGATATAATATAAATATTATTTTATAAATTACTATTTTGATGACAAAACAGTGTAGCGGAGACGATTGTGTGTATGTTGGTGTACTAGGATCAGCGTTGCCAGACGTCCCAATTTTGGCAGGACGTCCCGCTTTTTAAATGAAAATCTTAGTCCCGCTTTCGGAAATACCGTGCGTGCAGCGTGTTGAAAAGCACGGCCGGGATACAGACAATTAATGATAAAATATCATATTTTTATTAAAATACATTTCTATAGCTATTTTTGCTGTCTATTATCACGAAAACGTAATATAAAATTCAAATAAATAGATAAATATTTAAAAACTTTTGATTATATACGTTTTTTTTACTATGTCCCGCTTTTTCACTGAAAAAGTTTCAAAATCACGACTTGGTAAAAAAAATATCTGGCAACGCTGACTAGGATGCATGTTTCATACCTATTACCTATGGTACTAACTTTATTTATATTAATTGTATTAAATTTTTATATTAATATTAAAGATGTAAATCAAACAAAACTGTTCTTACAATACCACTATATTGTAGAGGCTGTGATTGGCGAGTTGCTTGTTCATTATGCGAATTAAAATTTCTCATTTTTCTTTATAATATAAGCCCAAAGGAGTTCTTGGGAGAGGACAATTCTATGACTGTCAATTTTATACCATGGTAATTTTATAACGATATGTTAGTTTGAAAATTATTTTAAAGTACATACTGACCTATAGGTTGGTCAGTATGTAGTGTAACATATACGGAAATATATTTGTAACGTAAAAGCATTGTTGAGAGTGCTCGCTGCGTGATGTATGGTCCATTTGCACGTATCTCACCCCTCCGAGAGCTCTTAATGTTATGTAACCAATTACTATGTTGTTTTAATTAACTTATATTCATTAAAAAAACACTGACTACTATAATTTGTAAAAAGAGCGACCGGGTTCAATTCCTGATCGAAGTATTTATAATGTAAATTGGATACTACTTAAATAGTAGGAATTTGTTTCAGAGTTGCTTTTGTTTTATAGCTTTTAAGCTAGAGCAGTGTTTCCCAACCTTTTTTGTACCATGCTATAGAAATTTTAGAAGTTTTTATAAGTGTTAAAAATAGATAAAGCAGGAATAAATGCATAATATTTAATTATAACTATATTAATTGAAAATAAAGAGACTAAATAAAATCCACTTTAAAAAAGTCAAAAGTAGAAAAGTAAATAAATGAAAGCCCACTTTCTTTAGCGTCATTGAAGACGGAATCAATTTCCCCGAAATTTACATAGAATAATCGAGTGCAATATGGAAGAGAGTTCTGGAAAAGGCGGAATCCGTATTAAGATGCATCGGAGATAGCCTCTTGAGATCTCGAGCGTCCCCATCATGAATTCCTAAGACCAATTCAAATGCATTAACAGAAAATTTATGATACGGAGTGTTCCGATTATTATATCTATCGTTTGTTAAATCTCATGCATATTATGAGTTGTTTTAGATTATTTTTAAACACGATTTAACATGTTTAAAAATACGGTTTAATATCGAACTGCAAAGAATCGTCGGATTCAGAAATAATTATAAAATTACTTATAAATTAGTTACATAATATTATAAACTAATATTATATTTTTAAATTAATTTTACTCATTCAAGCTATCTTTTTATAGTTGCCTAAAATTTTGTCTTCATGTAGGTGTTTTATATTGCCAATACGTTTTATTTAATTAAAAATATAATTAGCAATTGCAATATAATTGCTATACAAAAATACAGCCTTACAATATCTCCCTGTATATTGAAAAAGGCTTTTCAACCTGTCAATGGATGTTGAATGATTTATGCCAAGTAATCGTCTTTTGATTCGAGGGAAATCTTCTATGAATATAAGTGCGCATATTTTTCTATTAAATAACCCAATTGTTCTGGAATAAACTAGAATGAAATTGATAATGGAAAATACAGAGTGGGGCACGGGAACCTCCTACATTACATTTTTTTTCTTTTCTCTCTCTCCTCTTCCTTACATCTATTTCGTTCTTGTTTTTTATTTTTATGTATTTTTGTAATTTTATTAGAAGTGTAGTATCTATCCCTTTATCACCTCGAGCATGCCGTGTCTTTTTTATAATATGTAGTTCTGATGCAATTTTGTAGGTAGGCTTTATATATATATAATAAATTGACTGACTGACTATAAATCAACGCACAGCCCAAACCACTGGACGGATCGGGCTGAAATTTGGCATGCAGGTAGATGTTATGATGTAGGCATCCGCTAAGGAAGGATTTTGATCAGTACCCAAGGGGATAAAATAGGGGATGAAAGTTTGTATAAATCTTATTAGATTTTCGACTGATTGAACTGAAATTAAAAATTGACAGATATGTGGTTAATAACTGGAGCAAGTTTTCAATTATGACCCACGACAGAAATGGTGATAACTACTTAACACACATTAAACAAAAGTAAAGCCACACAAGCTAAACCTAATTAATAATAATACTTCTTAACGCGAGCGAAGCCGCTGGCAAAAGCTAGTAAATAAATAAATTTAAGACTTACTGTTTCGTTTATCTAAATAGAAGTCACATGAAGGCTTTTAAAATAGACATAGCAACAATTATTTATTAATTCATTTTTAAAGGTAAGTAAATTAAATTCGTAATGCTCACTAGAAGTACCAGGAGTTCATAACATAATAGGATGCGAGTTCAAAGGGACCAATATTCAAGGCCCAATCTTTTCATGCGGGCTTTTGTATGCATTTCAATATACAAATATTTAACTTTAGAGATTATCAGCGTTTGTTTAATTGTTTTCTCTTCTTTATTAGACGAGTATACATTTTGTTGAAATAATTGTCTTTATTTTGTTATTGTGTGAGATTTATTATTTTGTTAAATTATTATTTCTTTTCTTTTTAATTAAATTTATCCTTAGCTATCTCGCCTTAGGTTATACCAATAAAACTCCAGGAGCTATAAGATTAAAATTGGGGGGTCTACTCAAAAGTTATATTACGTATGACTCTACTCGAGTTATTGTTTTTAATATTTACGATATATAGTATTGAAAATAAAACAAAACTACCGCCTTTTAAACTAGAATGTAGTCCACTGCTACCACCAGGTTACGATCGCCGCTTGAAGACTTTTGTTTAATTGCATAATCAAGTTTAGTATTAAGTTGTGTTTATGCCTTAAGTATTACTTGAGAAGACGTGTATGAAATGTTATTATTATCAAGCAGCTCAGACGTTTGAGAACTTAAATTGTATTACGGTTATCCATGCAAAGCAGACTTTTGAGTTCTGCTTAATAAAGATACCCATATGGTGCCTCTTAATCTACCAGGAGAGCACGATTATGTGAAGATGTTCTATTGGCATTAATATTGTTCTTATTTCGTTCATTTGTCCAATAAAGTATAGCAGCGGTTCTCAAACTTTTATGGCGCAGGAGAAAGCCTTAATATAATTATAAAAAACTGATTTATATGTATTTATGAATAATCATATTGCAATGTAATATTACGTAATATTTAGTTGGAATATTTAGATGTAACCTTATAATCTCCCTTTGGTAAGTATTTTTGCAGTATTTTAGCCCTAGGGTTCCGCGGAACACACTTTGAGAATGGTTGAAGTATAGAATGTTTTACCCATACTCGGATATAGTGTGGTAGATTGTAGTACCGAATAAAAATAAACCAGTTTTTGATGCTTCTCTAGTCAAATTATGTTTTTTTTTGCATATTCTTGGAAATATTCAATAACTTGAAATGAGACTGGTGGTGTTTACTACTTCGGGTAGCAGGATGGGCCAGTGGCATCTGGAAGAGTATAGTCTCATACCGGACTACTACATAAAACAATGAAATGAAATTTAATTACCTTCATACGTTTTACAAGAACGCGCCACTATACTATACGTATTAATTTATGTCGCACGCTCGTGTAGGCAAACAGCGTAGTTGGAAACGTGCATGATGCAAATTGGGAACAAAGGCAATGTTACACGCGCCGATGTCAACAGTATGCTTAGATGAATATGTATCACCTACAGATGTGTTATGTTAGCCTGGTACTTCAAAATGTCGCATTTACTCTGATAACTCTTTTCAATACCTTATATACTGGTGTTTATACATGTATAATAATATTAATAACCCCTTGACTCTAAACTAGAACACCCTGTATTATATATATTATGGCAAGAATAATATCATCATAGAAAGTAGATTGTAGTCATTGGCTTTCTCAAGCCGGCATAGTAAAGGTGAGTGTTGCGATCAGACGTTTGTCTAAATATTTTGAAAAACGAATAAGCGATGTTAATATTTAAATAAAAATAATGCTAAATTTAAATTCAGAACGGTAACAAGGGAATGCGGCTGCACGTTGAAAATAACAAAACGTTAAAAACGGAACATCACATTCTAAAATAGAATGCGGAAAGAACGCGGTGCGAAATTACACAGCTCGCAACAAGCCGTCGGGCGAGCCACATCCGGCTTCCGTTATAGAACTTGGGTTGGAGAGTTTTAAAACGATTTCCCCTCTTTTTATCCGCATAATGTCCCTCCCTAATGCATGGTGAAAAGGTTATAGATATTTCTAAGTTTTAATTGTATGTTTTCATTTATTAATTATTCGTGTACATCATTCTAGATAATTAAACTAAGCTAAGACTATCATGTATGCGGTAGAGAATAATAATGCATTTATAACAAGGAATTAAATCAATAAAATAAAAGCCGTATAAAAAAACGATTACGCAATTCATTAAAAAAAATGTAATTCGCGAAATAAATTCCCACCAATATTTAAGTTTAAAAATGTACGATTTGATTTTCTGCCAAAACATAAAGAATAAAAGGAAAGCTAAGAATCGTGTTGATCATAAATTTTAAAGCAGCAACCAGCTATTTATTCCCAGCGACGGACTGCGGACGCCTTAATAAAACTCAAATATGATTTGATACAAAAATTACCCCTCTATTCACGATATAAACGTATCCTACATTCATCCCACACAATTATTTTCGGCCCACTGGACCGAGTCTGTCTAATAATATATACACACCCACTAGTAACTAAACTAATTGCATTATGACTCATTTACGTATTCATAGTTGAACAATAAACTGGAAATAATTGAGATTGTAACAATATATATATATCAATAGATCTAGACCAGCCATTCTCAAAGTGTGTTTCGCGGAACCCTAAGGCTAAAATACTGCAAAAAATACCTACCAAAGGGAGATTATAAGGTTACATCTAAATATTACGTAATATTGCATTGCAATATGATTATTCATAAATACATATAAATCAGTTTTTTATAAATATATTAAGGCTTTTTCCTTCGCCAAAAAAGTTTGAGAACCGCTGATCTAGACGCTTGGGTTAACCGGGTCTAATGCGAGGAGTATAGTCTATGATTCACAAGCAGTTAAAACCGGCATAGCAAACAATCACGTGACGGGACTATTATAAAAAAAATATCACTGTGGATTTATATAGTAATTTATGTTATATGAATTATTGTTAAAGTATATATCTAATATACCTAGTATATAAATATAATAATAGTAATTGGTAAAAGTTACGGGACGAGATTGTGTTGAAACGGAACAGTGATAAACTCATATAAACATCGGGGAAGTATACGCGAAATTCGTCATAAAATTTACTACAAATAGTAAGGAAAGGGAATTGCCCCATGAAATACGTAGATCTGTGCTCCTCGGACTATCTCCGATATATCACGTTTATCTTGCGGAAAATTGCGCCGACATACTCTCCGTAAACAAATAAACAGACAGCCTTCTTAGGGTAGCTGTTATTTTTGCAGATTACCATCTTTAAATTCTAGAACCTTATGGAATGGAGTTTATTGAGTAGCAAGCAATTCTTTCACGACAATACCTATCAATGATTTAAAGCAGGGGTCGGCAACCTTTTTTGGCCCCGGGTCAAAATTAACCAAAATGAGAGTATTAAAGAGACGTTTGGGTCAGAGATATTTTCGTATTAAAACAGCATTTTAGTAAATAATAAGATATATTTTATTAAGTAAATAGTTATAAACATAGTTGAATAAACTTTATTTATAAACTTTCTCTACGATATCAATGGCTCCCCTGATGTTGAACTTGTGACGTCAATTTTTTGGGGAAAAAAAATAAATGTTTGTATATCGGTGACCCACGGGTCATAGATTGCCGACCCCTGATTTAAAGTTTATAATCAAGCTACGTATCGAATGTAGTTCATAACTCAACGAAGCATTTGTCCGACTTGCCCAATTAGCTGTGTATTCGAATAGGCAATGAATAAACTAAAACCTTAACAATTCTTACATAAAATTTACAGTTTTTCAGTCTGGTTTCTTGATTGTTATCTCCTGCTTTCAAAATTGCAGCCTTCGTCTTGGTATAAGAGGAAATCCCTTACTAATATAAATGTGAACCCGATCATCATTAAACTTTGTACACATATTTTTGGAGGTTCTAGAAGTAATATATGATACTTTTTATTAAAAAAGAAATCTTTTTTACTATAGTTGTTGGAGATCGCAACCTCCATTTGATTTTTATAAATTATATTAAGTTTTATGTGCCAATGTCAAGCAGTCCTAATAAAAACTGAAAAACTAAAAGTGGATTTTTCTTTTGCACGGACTCAAATATATAATATAAACGCGAAATAGCAACAATAATAGTTTCCAATTGACTATAGTATGATCTCTGATACTTATAATGGCTTAAATACGAGCGAAGCCGGGGGTAAAAGCTAGTAAGAAAATAAAATAAAAATAAGAGGCACGCGTTTACTAAGAATAGGAAGGAGGCATGGGTGGTGGTGTCGTCCAAAAAAATTGGGACAAGTTACCTTGAAATATTTATCCTATTTACAATAAAATTTATGGCGAGTGTATTTGACATTTTATTACAAGAAGGACGTGGTTTTTATGACCACTTACAAGATACTCGTTCATCATACATATTTGAAGACTCGCTTGTGTGGGGATGTGTCCTGTAAAGCGATGTTTTAACGTTTTTTTTACTGAATTATTTCTCATCCCTTCAAGATGTTAACCTCAGAATATAAAACATATAATTCAATTTATGTACAGACTATAACTGACGCCTTTCCGAAGCCATTGTAGAATCTAAAGATGAGCAAGCGCACGCCTGTAGAGCCTATGATAATAAATTATTTTCATTTCATTTCAATTTACAAAAGAAAAAAATATCGTAAAAAATAATAATCACTCGTGTTGTATTTTTTTATATATTTTAATTATTTCTTATTTTTTTATCATTAATGGCTTCAGATATTTATTAAAAACAATTCTGCCAATGTCGAGTATTCGGGTAGCAATCCAATAAGAAATTATAAAATTTTAACCATCATGTCAAAAAACCAGCCATTCTCCGATAATTTAGTTTAAAATTCTATATTTTAATTAGTATGTAGGTATATTTTCTTAATAATAAAAATAATATCACTGTTATTGTATTTGACAGTTTAATATTGACAGGAATAGATATAACATCAGTCACGGTCACGTTAAAGCGACCTCCTATTCGCAAGTTCCAGCAGTGGACACCAAAGCACTAGTTTTAATCATTTGTATATATTATTTGTAACTATTAAACATTTAAATTTAAAAAAAGTAGCGCATCTTGGTTACTAAGCTATCGAATGCCAAATTAGTACAATCAAAATAAACCTGTCAATTGTACGCTGTGGTAACCACAAAGAAAATGTAATATTATTTATTTATATACTATATATGTATAGCTACTTTCGGTTTGAGTTTCAAAATAAACATCTGAATTCTCTCTGTACATTTTCATCGTATTTTCTTACATCAATAAACTTGTGTTAGTTTTTATCTCGTGCAATCTCATTTCTTTCTCGAAAATTCTTTCCACTCATTTCTCTTGATATCCCCCACCCTTAGATATAACGTTACAAGAATAATATTTGTGTATTTTCAAAATTGTATTTTCGTTTATACAAATTAAACATTGGTCTTTGCTTTTTTATGTATTTGTGTTTACTTCTGATATTCATAATAACTTAATATGTAGGTATTCTTCTGGGGTCTTTCGCCTCGCTCCTGACACTAGTCGGGCCTGTATTCGCCGCACGTCGTCTCTCCATCCACCTTGCAGCTCACACCAGCAGCAAATCCGACAACACATGTTCAAGTCCAGTATTAATAATAGGTAACTTATACTTTTCTTAATAATATATCCCAAAATGATAAATGGCGGGAAATCATAAATTATAGGATTTTCAAAGAAACCATGAGTTCGCTTTTGATTTACAAAAACTGCATTACTATGATTTTTATTTATTTTGCAGCAATTATCGAAATGTCGAGATGAAAATAACAAAAAAAAAACGCGATAATAATCCGAAAAAGGTTTTCTAAATTAACCTTGGGTGACATTCTTATATTCATTAACTCGAACTGATAAATCTAAAATACGTGAACATTTTGGACTCTTCAATACATTTAACAACTTCCAATATGAAATGGGTTTCTAAATAAACCAAAGAAAAACCAAATTAGATTCAATTCGATACAATTTCTTAACTCTTGACGAGTACTTTTGAGACTATATGAAACAAAGTTGGCAAAGTGACTGATACAAAGAAATGTCAGCCTTTATAAGATTCTCTAGAGCCTACACTTTGAATACCATATCTATAGTAACAAAGAAATACATATGCAATATACATACAGCCTTCAGATCCCAAACTATGTAGAAGAACAAGGACATATCACACTCAGTCCTGAACAAATATTAATTTTTAATATAGTATAATGAATATATCTTTCGAACAGGAATCCAAACCGAGACGTAACATACCTACTAACCTAACTAACTGCTGCCCGAATACTCGACATTGGTAAAACTGCCTTTAATATATATCTGAGGCCATTAATCTCATTAAAAAAGAGGTCTCAAAGAGTAAGCATATTTAAAAGATCATCGCTTAAATTATTTTATTTTTATTTCTTTTGTTTTTTTTTTTGTCAACATAACGTTTTCCTTTGTTACTTGCTAATAGCCGCTGTAATAGCATTTGTTTTCGCTCATAAATCGCATTCTAGCTTAATGTAGCTTAATATAGTTATTTGAAATAAGAATATACTTTAAGTAACGTTTTTCAAAGCAAAACACAATTTATATTGTATTTTAAAAATAATTATAACGAAACCTCTAAATCCTTACTACAAATGTAACTAACATCTATAGATTTCAAACTCATGCCCAGTTTTGTCGCAATACTTCTCTTAAGCATTAAATTACGTTATACACATCCCTTGTTTACTAATTTAAACTTTGTAATATACAGAACAGAGATTAAAATTGCGTGGTTATATCGAATAGTGTAGCTAGAAGTGAGGTTTTTGACAAAGTCCCTCACCCACGGGACAAGGGAAATATTTTCTCAATTCAGTTTGGTCTTCCTTCCCATATGCTTCAGAAAAACTTTCCTTCACATATTTTTATAAGCAAAAGTTTGTTTTTGTTTCATCTCTCGTAAAAAGAGGGTGACTTTTTTTATCCTTACACTGTTTACCAAGGTGATAGTTTTGTGTTTCCGACAATAAATCATACGATAATGTTCCTTAAACTATTTACGTGTTTATTTCAAAATTAAATAATATTATTTCTTTTGTTTACTTTTTTTAATTATTAAATTTGTTACGGCTGTCTACTAACAATAACTCACCACAACAACGACAGCTGCAATGCTTCCGAAAAGTAGGATTAGATTAATTAACCAGATAATGAACCGAATAAAATCACGATTAACTTTATAGTCAAATAATTTTTTGAGAAGGGCCTGATTAACACAGGCACACACATACACACACACACACATACACACACACACACACACACACACAGAGAGAGAGAGAGAGAGAGGAGTAATCGGGGGTAATCGGTTATTGTCCAATAAAATATGTTAAATAGCTGACTAAGTCACACGTGTATGTACGTCCTGGAGGTTTTAGAGGTAGCAGTTGTCTCCACTCATATACTACCTCTTAGCTTATTGAGACGGAGTGCTAATTATTTAATAATTATTTTACAGCAACAATCACAAGTGCATTCGGTTGTTTAAAACTCATCAACACGACCAACTTAAGCGGTCGTAATCCCGATAATAAATTATAACACAAACTAGTTGTAATAAGCGAAACAGTACAGTGGAAATGTACTAAATTTTCATAGAGTATAACCCCACGAAATGCTTCTAACTTAATCCGCTAGGGGGCAAACATTGCAATCTCCAGTTTCCGTTGTATTTGCTTCATGCAATTTATTAATATTATATGACATATTTTTTTGGTAATCAAGCACGGACCTATTCTTTGCCTTATACTAAGCTTGAGGAGACGATTATGGTACATCGATTATATTATGCTGACAACTATTATTAGTTGATCCTGAAAACTTTCAAGCATCACACAAAAATTCAAATTCATTTATTTGCCATAAATATGGTTAGTAACATAGGTCTTAAAATAATGTTAGTAGTATCACATATTTTACACATTGTATATGGCATGCAAATAATTCATACAATTAAATTTTACTATAATGGCAATGCCAACCTTAAATGCTAAATAATGTCAAATTAAATTTAAACCAATTGAATATACTAGGAATTGTTCATTAAAAATACGTTGATGAGATTCTTTTTAAATATATTAAAATTAACAATGTCTCTTATAACCCTAGGTAAATGGTTAAATACAATAATATATTTTAGAACTGGCTATAATTTTTTTCCGTTCTATTTTTAAAATATTTCAGTATAAAAAAAATTATAAATAGGAAACATTATTATAAAAGTAAAATTCAATCTAAAACCGACTGTCAAATGTTTTTACAATACATAGCTATTAGCGGATAACAATCGAACAATTCATTCGGTTTCCAGATTCACCGTGATTTTTTTTGCTTTTAGAATGATGTACAGGCAGTCCTCGGTTTTACGTCATGTTAGGTGCCAGAGAATAGTGACGCAAAACGAAACGACGTAAAACGAGACACATTTTTCTGTACATTTGTAGGGAAAAATTGTAGTTAGATTCTTATAACTGAAAAAATACGGTAAAATCGATTGTTTTTTATAGACCTTTATTGAAGAAGGTTTCTTAATATGAAAGAAAATCCTAAGCTTTATTTAAAGAACCATGATCACAACAGTTAGGAAATACTGTGTTATAATATTTTTGAAAAATCCTTAATGGAAACAACTCAAATCATAAAAAGAAATCACCATGTATATTATTGTATCCAAATCCAAATTTAAAGCGGGTAAAATCACGCAGCAAATCTAGTACAATATAAACCGGTGTTAAGTCCAATTAAATTGAACCTAAAGTAGTGACAACGGGCGGCTTACAATTACAGGAAGTGACGTCACCGTGAAGCCAATTATAACAGAAATACCCTGCAACCCTATGTTTTGATCCGCTTTAGATTCACTAAGCCGTATGAATACTCCCTGATACACATATGTACATATTGTTAACAGTACGTTTATATATGTCTATAAATAGAAAGATAGACATGAATGGATACATGAAATGGGTGGTATTGAGTAATTACATCATCTTAAGGAAGTTTCGATTCGTTTGCAGCTATTGTGGTTGCAAGAAACCCACCTCGTAACGCCTACATGTCTGTTTCATTAATAATTAAAAAAGGATCTTAATATTAGTTCCTGAAAATTCAAACTATAATTTTATATACTAGTATAGATACGATATATATATGTAAACATTCAATTTAATATACCAAATGAAAACCTTACAAAAATGATTGTACATATAAATAAAAACGTTGTATGACAATCCAATCAGCGGCGAGTCAGTCAGTCGCGAGATAGTGATATTCGACCGACTAATTCTATGCAAAACAGTACGTGACTGAAATATAACTGTATTTATACTATTATGGAAGGTTATTCTTGAATGAAAATAATTCGAATTGAAACTAAAATCGAAAGTTCTTGATTTATATGTAAAATTATTGGTAAAGCATTGCAGCAGTGCTGTGGATATCAACGCGTTTCGACCGGGAATTGATCCCGAAGTTTCTGGGTAAGTAAAATATTCAGGAGATTTTTCAGGTTAAACAACTGGTTAAAGATATGGTCTACTAAAACGCGTAAACAATTTAAAAAGTGATTATGTTATAACGTTATCGTTTCGATTGAAATTCGAAATAAAATAAGACAAAAATACGTCTGTTATTACTTGTTGTCTGTTATTCGTGTATCAATGAACATAGGAACTAAAGCCTCAATAGGATTTTCGTGGAAAAGAGTTTAACTAAAATTTGACATGGACCGTTATAATATTTATTATTTTCCTAGAAATATAAAAATAAATTGTTATTTGGTTGAAATGTATATACAAGTCCTTTTTTCATTAATTTTCTTTTCAGTCGTTTTAATTACAAGAGTCGTTGCGACTTTTACATGTTAACGTCTACCTATTGAGTTTCATAATGATTTTAAGGTAATATATACACAAAAATATCTATCGTAACCCCGTTTGAAATCTCTAATACAGGTACGCGTCTAAGCCGGAAAACCATATGTAACTAATACGTAATAGGCATGTGGACAAATTTTGAAATTGGAGTTAACTAACTTGAATGATGTAAAAATTAAACAGAACACGTAGCTATCACGAAGTAAAACAACACAGCCCTTTCCTTGACACTGACATATTTACTGGGCCTTGACGTCATTCTCCCTGATTGGTGTTTCAATGAGCATGGCCGATTGCAGTATTTTGTACTTTTATTTTATTGAAAATCTTAATAATCTCAATTTAATTTACAAAATTGAGTAATTCATTGCAATACTTTTAACATGTTTTCCCACTAAAATCATTATTTCATCATTTTTTTAATACTGTCCACACGCCTATTATCGTCTTTTAAACATTCTGTTTTAAATTAATAATCTCTTCATAAAGTCATATCGTTGTATTTTTTTTTTAATGTAAATTATCCACGAAGAAATGTCTAAAATAAACTTTAAATTAAATATGGGATTTGTGTATTTAACTCATTACTCTTCTTTGCGAAACTTAGTTAGGCAAGGACTTTGTAAAGGCTTTGCGGTAAAATTGACAGCATGATTTACTTAGAAGGTTCACTACGGAACCCTCCACTGTTTGCATAGTAGATACAACTGGAAACTTTGCCTAATTCGTCAGCAAGTTGGGTGGTGAATAAACACTTGGATTCCGTGACCAGGAAAACAGAGCGACTTTCGAGCTCAGGAAGCTTACGCCATTTTAAAATGTCTTTTATGTTTTTATACAATATCTTTATAAATTTATAAAGGTAAGGACGTAGCATCCTATTTCAGTATTCACTAGAATAACCCGGTCCTTGTGATGTTGAATTCCAATTCTCTGAGTTTCCTTGTAAATATTTAAATTGATATTAAAGATTATCTACTGTTCTATGACTGTAAAAAAACAGTGAGCCATTACGTTGGTACCAGATAATATTACAGAAGATACAAACACGTGAAGTCTCGATTACAAATATTGAATATGTCATTAGTACTGTGGCGGTCGACTCTACAAGCCGAAAATACTTATTTAAGAAGATTTGACGTTTAGTCTGTCAGTGTCATCTTTCTTGTTTTCTTCTGATTTTTTTATTGCCACAATGCATTGTGATAAATATATTTTTAATCAATTTTAATCAGCAATATTATTTCATATAAATATCTCCAAAGTGCAATTTGATGATTCTAGATATATTTTGATAGTTGTATATATTCTGATAGTTCTTTATATTCTAATAGTTGTTTATATATTGTTCAATTTTATACATCTAGTTCAGTAACTGGGGTACCCAGTAGCACAGGTTTTTAAATCTAATACAGAGGCCCTTGCTATTTTTATGTAACAATTTTTTAACCTTATTTTAATGGTTATAAAGTAAATAGTAACTGAACTGAGAGTTTGCCTATACTAATATAATAAAGAGGAAACATTTGATTGTTTGTATGTATTGAATAGGCTCAGGAACTACGGAACGATTTGAAAAATTCTTTCACCATTAGAATCCTACATTATCCCTGATGAAAATAGAGTATAGAATATTTTCAAAAACGTTTTCAAAGTGTGAAAAAAAAACATTACATGTGTGATAGACATTTTCTGTTGACTGAAATATGAAACTTCGTAGTACTTTATATCTTCATTATTACGCAGACGTAGTCGCGGGCAACTGCTAGCATACGATAAGTTTAATTTAATAGTTTGGTTTCTTAATATATACCATTTGTCGTGTACCACACTCCATCTGGCAATACCACACTCTAAGACCGTAGGCGCAGATTACAACTACTACCATTTGCCAGTTAAATCCTCACCAAATCTTCTCTCAATTGCACATCTAGGTGTATTGTTCGCCTTTAGACGACTGGGTTAATAACCACAGATCTCTTACTAGGACATCCTCTGTATCTTTATATGTAATGTTTTTCACAAGACTTTTATATACAACCCTACGCGTTATTTTTTGTAAACGATTCTATTATTTACAATTCTACAATTAATTTATTGAATTATATTTAGTACTTTGCACGTACAAGTCATCCGGTCATTTTGACCGGTTGGTAAAAATAGGTCATATTGACCGACTCGTAGTTCTAGTGTTAAAATAAGTTTATATATTAATTTGTATATTTTGTCGGTCAATAATAAAACCCTCAAACAAGACGAATATATTAGGACCTTGAGTAAGTTCTCCTGTTTTTTTTTGTCTTAAAAAAATTATTTAAAATATAAGGCTTACAATCACTTTACTCAAAGTATTTTTTGGCAGTAATTGAATCCCCAATCAAAAAAAACGATTCGTCTTTTGATCCTATGTATATAACACGAACTTCAGACGTCTTTTTACGGGCTTATGTGTTAAAATTCACGTAAGCTACAGAAGTGACGGCCATATTGCGGAACATCAGTGGGCTTATCACGAATTTAGTCTGGCTTTCGAATCGAGCTGTCACAAGTAAAACGGATCCGTTAGCAATCAGGATCATGAATTTTTACTAACGACTAACGAGCACCAGCAATCTATTAAATGAACGAAAGATCGAGACAACAAACAACAAAAAGTATCTAAATTATTGTAGTTCCAAATTTGCACGCGGTGGCGCTGCTCAAATTTCCATACAAATCGCTTGAAGCGAACTCGGTTCGAAAGCCAGACTAAAATTCGTGATAAACCCACATATATGCCTGAGTAGTCCCCCTGACGTGTAATATCAGGTCAATTGACAATGAAGAAGCATAAAATATATGAGCAAAAAACCGACACATATTTTTACAAATGATAAGTGGGCAATTTTCTCCCAAAATGATATTATTCGATTTGCAATTTTATCGGCCTTTGTTATTGATATGGACTTTGACCTTTGGCTTTTGTCCAGCGGACTTTTGCTATTATTGTTAAATTATTTTCCTATGAATAAGAAACTTTTTGTATTAAAAACAAAGATTATTTTAGCTTTTTTCGTTAACTTTTACTTTATCGAAAACTAGGTAATAATTTTTATATGTATTGTCTTACATAATTCACGCCTACATTCCTTTGGAGGTAGGCAGATACAATGTAAGAATAGTGACTGTTCTATACATATTACTTTGTACATTCATCCTAAGAACACGTCCATACACAACCCATTTCCACTAGGTGAGAATACCAATCCAGAAAGGTATACTTCTGATACTGTTATCAAGTTTCAAGTGTACATACATTACAAAAACAATAAATATAATGAACTTGCACAAACAAAACTCGAGGGAGAAACTTAAAGAAGTGTGTTGAAAAAAAAAACGCATTAGCTGACTGCAGCGGTTTGCAGTACTACGAATTTAATTATAAGCCGAGATTAAACTGGGGCTATGCAGACGCTAAATTAGTGCTGAATATGTATGTAGAATGTAAATATCCGCTTAACTTGTTTATCATAAAGCACTACCATTGCTTAATACTTTTCTAAGAGAACATGTAGAACTTCTTCACTTTGATAAACGACCTCTGTAACGGGTCCTATTAAGGTATTAATTTTCTTATAAGATTCTATATTTGAGCAGCAGACTGGCATTCGTATTTAATCATAATGTACATAGTTTTCTTCAGATGTTTAACACAACTATTAGGTTACCAAACTTAGCTTTATTTCTCTAGTCTAGTGTAGTTGTTACTTTCATGTTATAGTTTGTTAACTGTTTGTTTGTGTGTGTCTAAATAAATAAATATTAGGATCTAAGAGCGATTTAAAGTTTTTTTTGTGCATAATTTGTTTGTGTAGATTCTTCGTTGTTCTTCTTTTATTAATGGCCTCAGATATTCTGCCAATGTCGAGAATTCGAGCAATAGACCAATAAGAAATTATAAAATTTTAATTCACGCCCCTCAAACCTCAACCCTCATGTCAAAGAAACGTCCCTTTTTATTTTCTTCATTGTTGTATTGGGTATTTCAAAAGCAATTGAGAAAATGATTGTTTTTCTTTTTTTTTAGTCTGGGTGTTATTTACTTGTTTGTCTTGCATTCGAGAATTATCTATTTAATTATAATTATTTTGAAATTTTGTTTTAAGTCATTATTAAAAAAGAATTGTATTAACGTTTTTTCATTAAATTCTGTATGATGAATTGTATGTTTCAATTAATCGAATATTATTAATACTATACTATAAAATTGTCAGTCAAAAGGAAAAAGATGTAAGTCAAATTTAAAGTGTTACGTATACAAAAGTTTCATTTTTTCTCTTTTATTGATAGCCCAGCATATGACCACACTCCACCTGATGTTAAGCTAGAGTTAAGCAGATGTCCGCGTGCAACAGTCGACTCCACTATGCCGGCTTGAGGAGACGAATGTGCCCTGTCCAAATTAACAGGGCACACTCCTCTTGTTATCCCGGCTACTTCCAAGCTGATCCCGAAACGCGACTGAAACAAAATGGACTTGATTAAACACGGGATAATATTTTTGTCACATACAATTGTTCAATAAACGGATGCATGTAAACCCGTGAACTGTATAGGGTATGTAGATGAAAGGCTTTATCAGTATGCACACATGTACTCCGCGTCTCTCGCACAGTATTGCTCCAATCAACTTGACACCGAACTCGATCACTTTGGCAAATTCAGACTTTACCACTAAGTTATATATTTTGGACATGACATCGCTTGAAATGATGTATTTCATATTAAAATAAAAAATCTCTTATACATTATTTCAAGCATCGTAAAGGTAGCGAATATAGCTACAAAGGTATAGAAAACATTAGATTAAATTAATTTCCAAAAAAATCCTCGTAAAATCTATTGTATTAGTTAAAACATATTCCTTTCCAATTTTATTATTTAAACAAATCTTACCTGAATACTATATAGTATATGTCAGTTGCATTATAATTTTTAAATACTCGTCTTCAAATAGTATTATATATAAAGCATTAGGTGTCGAAATATTTAGTTAATAATACTTCTCTATATAATAAATCTCAGTGACATATTCTGAGCATTCTATTCACGTTTTGTTTGGGATGGCATTTAGTCAAGGCCGAACAGAAATGACAGCTCGGATTCAGTACGATCGGATTTAATATTAGAATTAGGAGGTATGGAATAATCAGAAAGGACAATTAAAATATTTAAACAATATGTATACAAAAAAAATAAGTATACAGCGAATTTAAATATTTATTTTAAACCAGAGAGCGAGTACTACCTCAAAAATATAATTTAAAGATGACACTTGCTTCCATTTGATAAAAATTAAGCTTACATCATTGTTGTATTGATCTCCCACAGATTCTCTATATTGAAACTTATATTGAAACACAAAACCTCGAGTTTTATTGATACCGAAATGTAATTGCTTAAGTTCTCGTTGGTAGGTACTTAATATTTACATAGCAATATAAACCAAGGTCTAAATACACAAACTGATGAAACACAATAGCGCTTGTTCTCTTAAACAAATACTAAATATAAATGGTTACTTCAATTGTTTTCGTTATTGGTTATATCGAAATTGAATATGAGGGTATTTTTTTTTAAATTATTATAGTTCATATTTGGATAAAACATGAGAGCAATGAAGCTATTTGAATTTAGAATTAATGTAGTTTCCTAAGAAGGTTATAAAAGTGACATTGGTATGAAGCTGGCTGGTATTTTTATAATGGACTTATAATTTGAATTTAGAAATATTTTATACAAATAAAAACATTTGAATTAATCTACAAGATGTTGCAGTTTTTTTTAAACTGTTTATTTAAAGGATGGCAATATTAACAAGAAAAAAACCATATTAAAATATGTATGTAGTCATTTATCGAGCTTGTTACCAACTGACGGTCAATACAGTAACCATACAAAAATACCCTCTAAATTAATAAAATATATAACAATTGTAGGAGAAATAGAAAAGATTTGAAAGCCAATTCCGATATTCCGCAGACCTTGTGGTTACAGGGCATGTCAACCGAGCGCTGTCTATACACAAGATCCTTTACAAACACAGTCAACGAACAGGAAATCTCTTTCAACTTGATAACGCTTTGTCTATCTGGTATCTAGGAGTTTCTATATCTACCTATTACAATATTACATATATTTAATAATGTATGAAGTTTTAAGAATAAAAATTGGTTGTAACCTATTTATATATACAGGAGTATTCAGTTGAAAATTGACATTTTCAGCACGTGATAATGTTTTTATACCAAAATTAAGTGGTTTTGAATTTACAAAATATAAAGGCGTCTTAAGGAAAACAATGGGCATCAAAAAATACCTATATATGTATACATATAGTATATAGCTTGTATTTTATATGTAGCTTACAAAGATCTTATTAATTAAAACTTTAATAAAGCTAAGGGACCAAAATAGATGATCTTTGATTAGATACACCTGAATTTAAAAACACGAATAGTAGAAACAGTATTGTAATCTTTAACAGATGATATGCAAAGAGAATAAATTTCGCCTTAGTAAAACAATACCTCTATAATGTATTTAATAAAAGTATATGTTATAAGTTGTCGCATATCAAAAGGTCTTATGGGACGACCCTTCGAAACCCTACGTTAAGAGGGGAGATGAATGTTCTTAAACACTCGTATAAAACTTACCTACGGTCACTTTATTAATATGAATGTTTTGGAGGGTACAGATTTTATGAATACGTAATGATATTAGGTTATGTTTTCATTTGTTTTATGTGGCGGGTCAAAAAGTTGTTTATGATGATAATAATCTATTCACATATATTGTATGTTGTGATACCGACGTGCGTGCATCTGTGCTTGCTACTGTATTGGCATGGTGGAAGCAACTATTACCCAATAATACATAGCTTATGCGATAGTATATATACATATTTATAAACACTTTTTATTAGATTTTTACTAAGATCAACTATGGATACAGAAGCATACTGTTATGAATACACTACAAGAATACCCTAGATCAGCGGTTCTCAAACTTTTTTGGCGAAGGAAAAAGCCTTAATATGATAATAAAAAGCTGATTTATATGTATTTATGAATAATCATATTGCAATGTAATATTTAGTTGGAATATTTAGATGTAACCTTATAATCTCCCTTTGGTAGGTATTTTTTGCAGTATTTTAGACCTAGGGTTCCGCGGAACACACATTAAAACAATTCGTTTAAAACATAAACGAACAGTTAAACAAACTTCCCCTAACCACAGAAGTCCATAAAAACCAAAACATGCCGTCAAAAGTGCAATATTTAATAAATCATACGTATGTACTCACCCCATCTGCCATCCGAGTATTATAAATTTTCATTAAAACAACCCTTTCGTAAATTACCACTCTCCCAAAAATTGCATAATAAGGTGAATTATTAATTAAATAATACATATATCTTTTAAGTGTTACAGTGGATAGTTATGATAATTAAAATAATATTTTCATTTATCTTTTGTCTCTCTCACATTCATTGCCTCTCATACACGTTCTACGTTTAAGAAGAAAAAAAAACACTTAATAATATTCCAGCAGATAATGATAAGCTTGAATATAATCCAGGGGTGGCCAAGTTCCTTGATAGTCCGAGCCACTTTTTCTGAAAATGAAATTTTTAGTAAGCCGCAATCAAATAAAACGTTGCACTTAGTCTTCCATATTTGTTGTCAGTAATTTAAAAGATATTTTGAAACACATATGGAACGATAATAACTTTTTAAAATATAATAGCACAAAAATGAAAAGGGAACTACACATATCGAGGGCCGCAGATAATCCTTTAAAGAGCCGCAGCCGCAAACAATCACAAAAGGCAATTAAATAATGATTCCACGCGACATAAGTATTACGACTATAATAACTTCGTGTCTTTTATATAATTATATAAAAAAAAAACAAAAAACAAGCGGCTTCACTATAAAAATAATACTTACTAATAATGCATAAAACTATAATATATTTCCCTAAACAAAAACTATAGTAAAAATAAAGTAAACGCCATATAGTATACGCGTCGTTAGCTCATAAAATATTATCAAAGAAGATCCCTGGCGAGCTTTCAATATGGGGGTAAAGCCTATTTACTTCTGAGCCGGTCGCTTCCGTATCCCTATGTATTGACGTCTTCCGTTTCTACTCAGTGCATAAGATTTCCTAACTTCACTTATTCGTAATATCGAATGTTCTGTTCAACATTTTCTATTCCACGAATATGTGAACCTAAAAAACTAGCATAGGTTATTTAAAAATAATGGCGGTTTTAACCATAAATTTTAAGTATGTGTATTTTAAGTACAATAAAACCAAAAATGTGTAAGATATGCGCGTAGATATATATAATAAAAAAATACTAAATGCGTCTGAGTCTTTCAATGGTTGACGGCAGAATGATGAACTACCTAAATTACTAAATACATTACATAGTCATACGCAATTGCTTCCTTTCCATGTTTGTTAACTTATAAAATTAATAATAATAATGAATAAATTCTAACAGCTGAATATATACAAAATCAAGCACTTTAAAATGACATATAACATCCATAAAAAACAAAAGAAACATTATGTCAAATAAACATCATAAATTTAAAGCGAAAAAACCGTCATTTATTTTTAAACAATCTAATGTATAGGTATATATTTGAATTTTTACTAGAATACAAAACAATTGACTAAGTATAGTTATTATTTTAAAACAAAAATTTATTGAATTAATGTATATATTTTTTAAAATTAATTATTTTATTAATCTTTGAGTACATATATATACAAGCAATTATTAAAGTAACTTACCGACCCTTAAAAGTTAATTATATACGTAGAAAAGTTATTGCGAATTCGAGTGGATGCGGCCGAAGTTTAACTTAATCTTTGAGTTTTTTTTAATTGCTCTAATTTACATAACATCTGTTACCGTTTCTTTTTGTTTCTGAAAAACTTTTATTTGAATTTTAAATCATAACATTGTTATATAAAACAAATGAATACGATGCTGACACCAAACTAGACTGACTACAGATGCAAAACATTTTATTAAAATTAACATCCTTACTACATTATAAATGTGAATGTGAGTTTGTTTGTTTTCACGCAACGACTACTTAACCGATCATCATGAAACTTTGTACACATATTTTTTTAGGTATTAGAAGAACTATAGTTTCCAACTGACTATAGTTTCAGCTGTTTGGAATCATATTGATTCATTTCTAATGAAATGATCTCCGATACTTATTTAATGACTTAAATGCGAGCGAAGCGGGTAAAAGATAGTAATTAATAATTTTAAATGACTGACAAATTTTTTTTGCTGTTTACTAACTGTCCTTTAGTCTTTTAAATTAGGTAAATCATATTCACTAGTAATTTAAAATATTTAATAAGCTAGTATTTCATTTTAATACACGCATTTGCTACTTTTTTATATAATATATATATTTTGGTATTAATGTACGGAAGAGCAGAACAGACTATCTACAGAAATACAGTCCTTGGATTAGTTCTGTAGATAAAGCAATAATGTATAATATATAGGGCTTTCTGTATTTAAAATAAAGATTATTATTATTATTTGTATCATACGTATTGAAAAAGAAAATTATAATACATTGGAATCAGACAAAATTCTTGTGAGATTCGAACACGGAGTTTATCGATTACGAGCCACGGAGCTCTAAAAAAAGAACCTCATATTTAAAGATACATTTCGATCTACCCACAACCCTTCAATTAAACATAACAAACTTGTTTCCGAGTTTACCCGAAGCCACACGAGCACACCCGAGCGCTTGATTACTGTAGCATGCGTGTATATGAAATATTGTTATCTAGGGAACAAGGGATAATGTTGGACATTAGTATCACGGCGCACTTCGTAGCAGGTCGTTGGCAGGTAATTGTCAACTAGGGTGCAATGTGAAACCTAAGGGTTGGATAATGAGTGTAATTTTTGAGAGTAAAACGAGGATTGTGATATGGTATCCCTTTATTTGTGTGAAATAACACTTTAAGTATGCGTTTATAGTACTTTTAGTAATGTAGAAGTTCATAAAAGGGCCTTGGTTACACTGAAGGAGTGCTCTCATCCCATAACAAGAATGGTCAATAGATATTGTAGCCAATGGAGTAGTGGGCTGTACTTATTAAAAATAAACCCTTGAAAATTCTATTTACACTATATTAACAATCTCTTATAATCTAAGCACACACATCCGTTCTCATTCGCAACTAACAACGAAGTCCTCATTCGCACGTCCCTCGCGTTCCTCTTTTCTTTCATTCCAAATTCAAATTTACAGTTTTATTTATAAAAATATATACATTATCTAACCACTTTTCTATCGACGACAGATATGGTATTAAAGCGCTAATGGAGATAGCAAAAGATAACGCTCTTTAGTATTTGCTGGTAGAAGTAATCCAAATACAGAGAATTCCTCACAAGTGCCAAGTTAACTTCTGTGAATGAGATTTATTTATTTACTCAAGTCGTATGGAATTATATAAACCTTTAATTAAAGCTTCATACAATTTCTTCTTACAGTTTTGTTATTTAGACAAAATAGAGAAATATTAAACAAATAATTAAACGCAAGTAAGCCTTCCTTCGTTGGAATGTACGCAAATAATAATTTGACAAAACAAGTACAGCACAAAAGTCTATACGGAAAATTTAATTACAAGGAGTCGGAAGGGGAGTCGGTGGGTAGTCGACGCTCTTTAAAGTTGAAGCCACACGTTATAAATTGTTTTCTACCTGCTCTGTGTATTTATGGGTATATTACGACATCTTTATGTATATAACATATAAACTCTTAATAGTTCTCATGAATAAATTTATAGTATATGTGAACACAAACATTATAAATCAATGTAACATATTTTTATAATCATTGGTTATCTGGAATAGATTGCATTTAGTTCTCGTGGATCTTTGTGCCCCTACCGAAGCAGCAAGTTCCTACTGAGCGGATGAATCACCTGGGCTCCTCGCCTACAAAGAAACCACTACTTCAATTGACTCAACAACTCCTGAAAAACTACTGAACAACTCACGGAAAACTACAGTTCTTTATCACTTCTCATTAAAAATGAATAAACCAAATTCATTATTCTAAATATGTTCAAATTAAAACTGACAATTATCTTTCAAATTTCAATTGTACAAAAACTAATCTACGTCGTCGATGACATCCTGTCTGAATTATAATATCATTTTCAAAATAATAAAAATATTATTATTATTATTAAATAAATATACATAGTCCAGAGAAGGATACCATAAACATATTGTAATCTGATTTTTTTTTTCTTCCAAAAATAATTATTACAAAATTATTATCGGCCAGGAATCGTACCTATGACCTATGTGTAACAGACAGACAAACTAAATAAAAGCATATAACCTCGCGAATAATATAGAAATAATTGTGAAAGTTCAGTAGCCTCTTACCGACGTAGCACCACAGGAATTTTATAGAAAGAACAGCGTAAGACTTTGCTCTGTGACGTCATTTTCAGTCCCTTCAGTAGAGTTCAGCGTAAAGGCTTTTGTTGTTGTTCGTATGAAATGAGTCTCTGATGTCACATCAGAGTGGATGTTAAAAGAGAAGAAAGTAATGCATATATAATATATTTTCTAGTAAAAAACAACATAAAATGGTTTTATCAACCTTTCCCAATAATGGTTTTAAAATGTACCTTCAATATTTACTTAGAGAAATCCCTAATGTATTGTACGTTGTTTTTTTTTTCATATGACCACACTCCGCCTGATGTTAAGCTAGAGTGCGGTCCATGAGCATAGACAACTGTTCCCAAAGACCGCGCGCAACAGTCGACTCCACTATGCCAGCTTGAGGAGACGAATGTGCTCTGTCCAAATTGACAGAACACACTCCTCTCGTTATCCCGGCTACTTCCAAGCTGATCCCGAAACGCGACCAGGGTGTTCCGCTTGAAAGTGGTGGTACTTCCCGGGACGGCACACTAGGCTAATGCCATCATCAGTTTGCATACCACTCTTAATGATATAATTCGTAATAGAAAATAGAAGCTATAAACTTTATAAAAATTAATTTCGTTTCAGAAAAATGTGAAAAAAACGACGAAGTTGCGTATGCGCAGGTTTATATATAGTATTAGTTAATGCTTAATAGTGTTAGTGATAATATAATCACTAAATAAAAATCAATAAAATAATCACGTGTATTGGTATTTGTTTTTTTTTTATTTGAGATTATAGTTGCATCTATGTATTAATTCAAACGTTGATGACCTAAAGCATCGTTTTTAAAAACATAAACACACATAACATAAATCAAGACATTTACGTTACCCGCTGTTTTCGTTTATTCAACAATTTATCACGCTCTGAAAGCTTACAAAACGTTGGGAAAAGTAACAAAAAAAAAAACAAACGCAAAACACAGGGTGCCTCAACAATACGTCCAGTCAACGTGATTGTTCCGGAATTATACTTGTATTTTGCACGAAATCGTTTCGAATACAAAGTATTTAAATATCGTTTTTTGTATTCTTTTTATTCATGATTAATTATTATAAAATTTAATTATTCAGTTAAGCATATAAGGTTATTATATATAGAAGTTTGTCATTATACAGTAGGTAATTAATATTGTTACTACCCTCTTTTTCGTTCCGAGGTTAGCCTGATAACGGATCGCTGCCGGAAGTGATTTCGACAACCGCAGCTCATGTACATTACTACATTATTACATCGGTGTACATATTATTTAATAAGGCGTAGGTGTTTTTGTCTGAAATAAGGTTTAAGTAGGTATATAAAAAGCATCTCTTTCATAAACTTTCGCACCAAATTCGAACATTTGTAAAGTTCATGAATCATCTTTAACAAACGAACCGAGTTTTGAGATGAAATCGCGGTTCGAATTCGCCTCTTATCTTTTTTCCGACTTGTATGTCAAAAGTTTCAATGGAAGCCTCGAGGTATTTTTTAATGAAATATTATATATGTATTTTAATATACTCATATTTCAGTAATAATATCAAAATTAAAAATCTTTATTTATTAGGCTCTTGAGTTATGCAGAAGCTACGAGATTTCGGAAAAGCATATGACGAGAAGAAATCACAAGAAACTGGTCAATAATAGCCTGTATAATGTAATATTAGTACAATTACAATGTATAATTCTTGCTTAGCTTTAATTAACCATCTAAAAAAAAAAAATAATAAATACTTTATTGCTTTAAAACATAATAATAACAATACAACAACAATAGAAAGCAGATTTAAAGCAATTGGCGATCTTATCACTAAAAGTAATTTCTTCCAGATAACCAATTGTCATAGAAGAAACAGTAACAGTATTGGGCAATGCAATTTAGATAAATAAAATACATAAATATAAGTAAACTAAATATATAATGAACATACACAAATAAAAAAATAATACAATTAATGTAAATAAAGCTAGTACCTCTACACACTAGATAATCATTTGCCTTATTTAAAAATATATAATTTCGAAATATCATTTCCAAAAACAATGGTAGCTATCAACATTCATCATTACCGATCTGAGACTACTTCCATAAAAGGAAAGAATCCTAATTTGTATTCCATTGAGTAGATAATATTTAACAATCGCTTGTTCTAAATCCACATTTCTATAAATAGGTACAATAGTATATGTGGTACCCACGTCTATAACACGGTTTAGCAAAAGGTCTATTTGCGACGTTCACCAAATCAACCTTAAGCTGAAGGTATCAAATTCTCTGAAGGCGAAGGAAACCACATTCTTGTTGACTTAAACATCTTTGCTGACGTGTAAAATGTAATAATGTAACAGTTGTCCTTTGTACACATCAAGCTGTGAAAGGTTTTAGTAGGGCAACAGTCCACAGACGTGTTAATGTTGATACAGTTGTATATAACTAATCATAAATACTTTATATAACTTGATAATTATTGTTGTACCTAATGTATGGGATGCACAGAGGTTCTGAGTTTGGGGTATCTTGTACGGGTATCAGGAAAAAAAACAAATGATTGTTATTGATCTTATTAAAATTTAAACTTGAGTCGTTTTGATTATTTATTTATTTATTTTATTTATTTATTTATAAAGCCTACCTACAAAATTACATTAAAACTACATATTATAAAAAGGACTACTATTATATAAACTAAATGAAATTTTAATTATAGGATAGGACGGGATGCTCAAGGTGATAAAGGGATAGATACTACTCTTCTAATAAAATTACAAAAATACATAAAAATTAAAAAAAATTAAAAAAAACAAGAACCAATTAGATGTAAGGAAGAGGGGAGAAAAAAAAAGAAAAAAATATAAATATCATAATGAAATGAAATAAAAATCGTTTATTAGCATAGGCATCTCATGGTGACTTCGGAAAGGCGTATGACGAGAAGAAGACCTCAAGAAACTCGTCAATCATAATAATAATAATAAAATTCTTTATTTGAAAAAGCTTCACAAATCGGCGAACTTAATGCCTAAAGGCAATCATAGCCTGTACATAAAATAATAATATAAGAAACTGAATTTTAATTCAGAAAAAAAGTCTTATGTTATGAGAGACACAAAGTTTAAGTAAATGAATAAATAAGTAAAGAAAGAGAAAGTCAGTCAGTCCGCTTCATATAATATCAAGAGGAAGTGATGGTGTGGCAGTTTGGAAGCCACACGAATCACTGAATTTTAGTGGAAATTAATAGCAAATGGACGATAGTGAGTTCATATGCAAAATTGGTTGTGCGTGAACGTGCGGCGAGAACGTTAAACTTTAATGAAATTGCTGTGTTTGGTAGAAAAGTTAAATGGAAGTATTTTAAACATACTAATTATACGCTTTTTCATTTAGCGGTTTCATAATATTTATTTATACTTTGGGCGTTTTAACACGATGTATAAGTTTTAATTATTAATTCGAAATTCTGTTTTCTATTTTTGTAAAAACAATTTACGAATTAATATTGATTTTTTTTTTTTGATTTTTTTATTGATAGCCCAGCATATGACCACACTCCGCCTGATGTCAAGCTAGAGTGCTGTCCATGAGCATAGACAACTGTTACCACAGATAGATGTCCGCGCGCAACAGTTGACTCCACTATGCCGGCTTGAGGAGACGAATATGCTCTGTCCAAATCAACAGAGGACACTCCTCTTGTTATCCCGGCTACTTCCTTGGCTTTAGTTGAGGACACCAAAACTATACGAATAACGAAAAGGTTAGGTTAGAGTTAACTCTATATCATCATAGCCCGTTATAGCTTGGCTTTTTTTTTTAAATTGGCTCAATTTAGAAAAAAAAGATTTTACTTTTTCTCATTTAGTAATTCCTGGGGTCCTCAACTAAAGCGTAACCATGGGTGCGATTTAAAACCAAAATTGTAAAGCCAGTCCTTCGTGGTTTTCAGGCAGTTCTTTAATACGTGTCCTCTAGTATGTAGTATGTAGTATGTTTAGCTTATTACGAATTAGTCGACACGTATTCGAAAGTTTTAATTTAATTAAATACACACATAAATAATATAAACATTACTTCGAATACTATTATCATGCTCGGAATTAATATTTTAGCAATTAGTTGAAATAACTTCAAAATATTATTCTCCGTCTCATGAAACAAAATTTAATATATTCCCAATGGTTTCTGAGATACTTAATGCAACAACGAAGAATCTACACAAACAAACTATGCACAATAACAACTTTAAATCGCTCTCCTGTAAAATTTTGTAGATCCTACCAAGTTAAAACAATTATAATAACAAACGTTTATTTTTAAAATCAATTTGTACAGTTTGTTGCCTTGGCACCAAAAACCATTGTTAGTTTTTTGGCGACTTAACTATAATATAACTCAAATTAATGTTACATGTTCAATAAACAACATAATATATTGGTAATAAGAAAAGATACATTTTTAACATTTAATCATATTTGTAATATATCTATACCTCTACGTTTATTGATGCAAATCAATTATTTTTCATAGATTATCTTAAACTTTGTATCCATAAATAAAATCCTCGAAGCAAGGTCCATTCAAGTCTGAAGTATCTCATTAGTATATTCTTTAAGTGTTTTCGTTCATTTCCTTATTTTTTTGTTACTTAACTTCTTTATTACTCACTAACAATGGCTATTGGGGGAAGATACAAAACAAATTTGTTAAAGTTTCGTGAAGAAATAGATAAAACACCTATTTGCAGATTATACAGTATAATGATAATCACTAAACACATAATTGACGTCAACATGGGTCCGGGAACTTTATTCATAACTCTTTGTTTGGGTATATAAGTACGTCGCAAACACGATACTGCAAAGCTTCGTAACGTCTGATTAAAATAATCAAAATAAACGCCATAATAAGCTTTAAGTCTATTAAGTTTTAATATCTATACCAGTCATTCTCAAAGTGGTGTTCCGCGGAAACCTAGGGCTAAAATACTGCAAAAAATACCTACCAACGGGAGATTATAAGGTTACATCTAAATATTCCAACTAAATATTACATTGCAATATGATTATTCATAAATACATATAAATCAGTTTTTTATAATTATATTAAGGCTTTTTCATTCGCCAAAAAAGTTTGAGAACCGCTGATCTATACTCATTGTCGTCGACAGAATAGAGGTTGCGGCGGCGATGTTAATAGCATATATATTTTTATAACTGTAAATTTGAATTTGGAATGAAAGAAAAGAGGAACGCGTGGGACGTGCGAGTGAGGGTTTGAATGTTGGTTGTGAAAGGGAACGGATGTGTGTGTTTAGTTCATAAGAGATTGGCAATATAGTGTAAATACAATTTTCAAGAGTTTTCATTTGATACAGTCCACTTACTCTATTGGCTACACTAATAGTTGGAAAGAGTGGTAGGCAAACTGATGATGGTTATTAACCCAGTATTCTGTCCTGGGGTAGTACTACCATTTTCAAGCGTAACACTCATGAAGAAGAAATAAAATAGACCTTTTTACTAAAGAGGAGTGTGCATTGCCAACCTGGACAGCATATCATGTGCTTTCCTCATGGACCGCATTCTAGCTTATAATCAGGTGTATTGTAGTCATATGACAGGCTAATATAAAAAATACGTCTAATTGCCTGAAGATGGAAATTCTTGAACTATTATAATTGCAATAAGTAACTTCAAAATTAAATTTTAATACAATATCACATCTAGGCTTTAACTGCTAGATAACATCCAACGGATGCTATCTTCCTGAAACGATCCTTCTACATATATAGTATTTCTCCTGCTAACGTGCTCTGAGCAGTACAAATCTCCGTCTATGTTATGCAATAAACAAATGAAGATAGCAATTAGGTATATTTAATGAAAATCTATTATACATTTCTAATTCTTAAAACATTGTATGCGAAGTAATGTCTTTTAATTGCCAAATTAAAAGTTTACGCGTCAGAATTAAGAGTTCAGTATGACTTATAAATTACGTTTAATTAATTAATTACCAGCTTCTGTAACATAGATTCGATCCTCGATTGAAATGTGTTTATTTATAAAGATTTATTGAATTAAATATGACTTTATTTTTTTTTAAATAGGCATTTATTTCAGGTTAAAGTGTTATCTTTGTCCTATGGTGTATTAATTAAAATAAAATATATCCCTACTAATATTATAAATGTGAATGTGAGTTTGTTTGTTACGTTTTCACGCAACAACTGCTTAACTGATCGTCATAAAACTTTGTACACATATTTTTGGAAGTACTAGAAGTAATATACGATACTTTTTATTAAAAAAAAAATATATTTTTTACTATAGTTTCAGCTGTTTGGAATTTATCTATATTTATTTTTATTTCAGTCTGTCATTTTTATATACGCAGTATAAAACTATTTGAATTTTTGAGGTTAGGTGTCATTTTTGTGGTTAGATGCACCTTTATTATTTTAGATCTTACTGATGCTCATTTAATGACTTAAATGCGAGCGAAGCCGCGGGTAAAAGCTAGTATCATATAATTTATTTTTTTATCATGTGAAAGTGATTATGTGTTTTCAGTGACATTAGCAAAATTTAATAATGTAACACTTAAAATAAATCATTGTATAAATTGACAGTGAAGCAAGACAAGAGCCAACAATTTAATCAGAATCCAAAGACCACTTTAACAACCCTCAATAGCCCGGAAAACGATAACTTGGATCCGTAACAGAACTTTTATAATTCTCAACCTCCGGAACTACACGATATATCTCTTTGACCGATCAGCAAATATCTTATCTGGAATTGTGAGGTCGTTATGGGACCCTTTTGTTTCCCGGAATTACATCCTCAGAGGCCTTATGGGCTCAATAAAAACTCTTTTTGGCAATTTTCGCTCGAGGCAAATTAGCCTTCCTCTGATCACGCATATATCTTCAATATATAAATATTAAGAAGATTTTTTTCTTAACAATAAATGGGTTTTACTTTCTGCGTCGGAATAGGAACAACTATAAGGTATCTGACGTTGGTCGTCGGCTCATCATTTATATGTATGTTAAAAAAGTTCTTAAACCGGGTTATTCTGTTGATATCGAGTTTTCGGCTCCAAATGTTCAATTAAATCATATCCCTACTAATATTATAAATGTGAATGTAAGTTTGTTTGTTATGTTTTCATGCAACAACTACTTAACCGATCATCATGAAACTTTGTACACATATTTTTGAAGGTACTAGAAGCAACATAGGATACTTTTTATTAAAAAATAAATAAATTATTTTTTACTATAGTTTCCAATTGACTATAGTAAAATAGTGAGTATAGTTCTATTGAAATGATATCTGATACTTATTTAATGACTTAAATGCGAGCGAAGCCGCGGGTAGGAGCTAGTATGTATATAATAAAGCAATTAGGTAATGTCAAAATTTTAGTTATTATTCATAATATATCTATAGAAACAATCACGGCTGGCAGTGTCGAAAATTTGATTAAATATTTAATAAGTAACGACTCAAATTTTGGTTCCAATATCTGCCGTCTTAGAATCGACCTTCCTTTAAAGCAATAAATTTCATGCAACTCTAGAATCTGGGTTACTAAGGCTTCGTATACACTATAGACAAAAATGTGGGTATATATTCTTTTAATTCTAAAGAAAACAAATTCTATTAGTCTAGGATATGATCACAGTCCGCCTGATGTTAAGCTAGAGTGTGTCAAAATTGACAGACAATTACAAATTAAATTTGTTCAAAATAAGACCCTCCCTTTTATTCTATTTTTTTTATTTATATCAATATTCTACTAAAAACGCGTGTTTGCTTTATAACAATGTTTTATATAATTATTTTTTTTGTGATTTAAAATGTTTCAGTATTCTTATTATCAAATATAAAATCCTTATCATAATAAACGCATAATAAATCGAAATTTAAAAAAAAAAAATTTACTTACTCCGCAAAGTAAATTATGTAATACCACCTTTATATGTGTTCCTTTTTATATTCAAAATTTTATTCCCTCCTAAAGGCAAAATGATAAAAGGTTTAAATCCAGATTTCCTATGAAAAGGGGTATCTGAAATGAAAAACAAGGGCTTGACAATTTTCCTTTAGCCAAATTAAAATTTAATTACAAAAATTGCTGAATTGTTATTTCTTTTAAAAAATATACACCCGAAGAATTTTAATTACAGACATTCATTTTAATTTAGAAAAAAAATTACACGGCGTCTACTATTCGCAGCTACGACCATCATTAGTAGCGCGGAATTATGTTTCCAATTTATTGCGCAAGTTTCCTATCGAGTACACTTGATTTTTGGGGTTTGTTAGAAAGATATTTAAATTGGAGATTTTACTTGACAACCTCCGGGATGAGAGCGTGGCGTGCTGATGGAAAATTCACGGATTATTGGAAATATGTCGGCGTTACTCGAACATGGACGTCCATGATTATATGTATCATATTTTATGATATTTTCTTGAAGATTTAAGGTCAGGATATATGAACTACACCGTATGTACTATGATTTTATTATACTAACATCTAATATAGCCGTTAGCCATAGTGGAGACGATCCCTCTAATTTAAAAATTAAATTAAATATTTGGTTACAAAAAAATCACACTCAGATACTAATTATATGGTTGTAAAAGCAATAACATAACGCTTTGAATCTCTTTAGATAGTTAGTTTTAGAGTAATTTTGTACATTGATTACTATAGTCGGAATATGGAATATGGAACAATTACATTAGGTTATGGGTTATTCAAAGCGTTATGTTATTGCTTTTACAACCATATAAATTATAATTAGTATCTGAGTGTGATTTTTTGTAACCCAATATTTAATTTAATTTTTAAAATTAGAGGGATCACCTCCACTATATATGTATATAGGTATAGATAGCTACCTATAGAACTAGACGTCGGTTGATAGTTTGAATAAATTAGAATATTGGATCCTTTCAGTCCGTCATGAATAGCGAGATTAGGACTTAGTATTTAATAGGTTTCCAAAGCCTATTACTAAATAATTACAGCTTTATCAAATTAATATTTCGAATGTCGTCTTAAAACCTAACAAACTGAAAATTATGAATGTAAGGGATTGCCGAAAAAGAACAAAAAAGATAACGCGGGAAGCAAAGAATGGGCACCCCGGGAAATCTTTTATCGACTCCCAACATTATTTCTTCTCTAGGTAGTCAGTGTTTGACCACTCCTTTACATATAATACCAATATAATATTTTATTGTTAAATTAATTTTTGCACGCATTTTGATTTAGTTTAAACAAATATGTGTGCATATAAACATTGTAAGTAGAGTTGTCATATGTCCTAATATTTACAGAAGAGTAACTTTTTGCATTTGTTTTTTTTTATTGACTTTATTTTTGTATAACCTAATTTAAGATAGCGTATTGAGCTTTATATCTTTATTTATTTTCGTATTGGTTAAAATATAATGAATCGCAAGAACCTATAGCTAAAATTAAAATTTGATTACGATATATCAAAACGATTTTCAATTTATCAATTTTAATGTAATCTTATTCAAGAAGTCTATTACACATTAGATGAATATCTTAAAGATAATAAAGTTTGGACGTAATCTATGTCATTTTGTGTTTTCCTGTAGGTTTATAATACCACTATAAAACTGCTAATTCAATTTGTGATTTTTTATTTATATTTATACGATTATGAGGAGTAAAAGCGCTTTACTAAAGCACATTGGCTAAAATGAATAAATAAATAATTTATATCACAGAATTATATCAACTAATTATAAATATAAATACTAGATTTTACCCGCAGCTTCGCTCGCATTTAAGTTATTAAATAAGTATCACAGATCATTTCAATAGAAATGAATCAATATGGTTCCAAACAGCTGCAACTATAGTCAGTTGGAAACTATAGTAAAAAATAATATTTTTTTAAAATAAAATATCCTATGTTACTTCTAGTACTTCCAAAAATATGTGTTCAAAGTTTCATGATGATCGGTGGGCTTATCACGAATTTTAGTCTGGCTTTCGAACCGAGTTCGCTTCAAGCGATTTGTATGGAAATTTGAGCAGCGCCACCACGTGCGGATTTGGAACTACAATATTTTAGATACTTTTTGTTAATTTTCGAACGTCTCGATGTTTCGTTCATTTGATAGATTGCTGGTGCTCGTTAGTCGTTAGTAAAAATTCATGATCCCGATTGCTAACGGATCCGTTTTACTTGTGACAGCTCGATTCGAAAGCCAGACTAAAATTCGTGATAACCCAATGGTTAAGTAATTGTTGCGTGAAAACATAACAAACAAACTCACATTCACATTTATAATATTAGTAGGGATATATATATTATAAAATCGTGAACAATATAAATTTAAATATTTAACTCTTAACAAAAGTTTCAGCTGCGGAGAGTTAAATTTTAACCAGTTTGTTGATGCAGCGAGTAACTGTGCGCTGGTGTGCTGCTAGAACAGTTAGAAACTCTCACTGACTTTATTGTTATTTTATTATTACTGAATTTTGAAATTCTCACGTGAAACTTTTCGCGGTTTTATGCATAATTAATTTATAATTAAATTAATTTTAATTTTACTAATTAAAAAAAAACTTTACGTGGTTTACTTTGCGTTTGTCTTGATTATTTAAACCAAGTAGGAGGTCAGCAAAAGTTTCGAAATATTGGATTTGAATAATGTATTTAAACGGATGATACGCCACGTAGAGCATTTTAAATTTGGAAAACGTGTTAGCTAACAATGTCGGTCGTAGTTTTAATATATATTTTTATGGTATATATTTTCTATAGTATCAAAAAATCTGACCATAAGAATAGGATCTACTAACGATTTTAAATACAGTATTATTGATTCAAGAAATGTCTAGTAGAATTAATAAAAAATATATTTAAATGGTTCTTTTTGTATTCTATTTCAGTTTCATTTTACACGCAACAGGGGCCATTCAAGTATTACGTAAGCGCTTGAGGGGGGCGGGGGAGTCTTTGCTTTGCTTATTTTTGATGACATGGTGTGTGGGGGGGGGGGGGGGGGGGTCGATATCGTGATTACGTTAGCAATTATATCAATAAAAAAAAGAATACATTAAAAGAAAAATGCATATAGGTACCAATGATTACGTAAGCATGTAGCAAGAGGTATGCTTACTTTTGCTGACAAGGAGAGAGGGGGGGGGGGGGGTAAATAATTGTAAAAAAATCTGCTTACGTAATACTTGAATGGCCCCACACGACAAATTATTGAAATTTATCTTTAATGTTTGAACATGATCTTAGCAACACCTGACACTTAAAAATCTTTAGGCGCAAATGTATGACGTAAATGTAGAAGAATCATTAATCAAAATCCAGCGATAGAAAGGTGTTGAATCATGCTCGTATTTCACGGAGTCCGTGTAAAGTTTAAAAATATTTCAACATTGTAGCAGTGTATGTAGTTACTTGTATAACATAACTCATGTTCTCGCCTAGACTTTTAAGGGCAAAGTTATATTTCATTTTAGTAATTTAGCTTACTTACTTATAAAAGTTACCTACAATTTTTTTACATGGCGGCTTAATACGGCTTTATTTTTTTATAACCAACTATTGATTCGAGAAAATTTTATTACAAGAAATAAGGAGAGATAATAATACCCTTAATAAAAAATAAATAATAGAAAACTTCATATAACAAATTGACCCGCTAACCATATAATCGCGAAAATGGTTTATATTTAAATTAATCAAAAACTAAAATGAAATGAAATGAAATGAACTTCCTTTGTATCTACTAGAGATAAAATTTGATACAACAATAGTCATTTACTTTAGCTTCTTCTAAAGATCATTTCGATTTCGTGTAAATAATATTGGCAATATGCACCTGTCATTCGCGATATTTAACATTGAAATTGACAGATACTGTCAATCATATATCAGTATTTCTGAATACTTCATATATACCAGGTGATTCTGTCAAAGGCTTGGAGCCAATCTTTTAAAACGATTGACTTTGGTGTGTGACATTTTCGGCTCCAAATGATCGTCTGAATCACCCGGTCGTTTATAACAAACGTTTATACGTCATGACTATTTATACCTGTTAAGATCTTATTAAAATATTATTAAGTACATAAATAATTTAAAATGTCCTTATAGCAAAAAAAAAATATATATTAGTCGCTAACATCGGAAATGTTCCTTAAATTTCTAGTTACCTAATAGGTAGTGTCATTCACCTTTTGTAGAGGATTAAAAAGCTCTTATAATTAGATGGTGAAAGAAAACTTGGTGATATTATTAAAATAAAGAAAATTAATTCTGAAAGTCAACTTTGAATGTATGAAAGTTTAGTTCCTGCTTTACAATTTGAAGTTGAAATGTCCCGTCATAGTAACTTAGCTATTTTTGTCTAAGTATACAACAAATGCACTTTTAAATTTCCCCTCCCGCTCCCCGCTGTCCTCTCCTCACCCCCGTCCCCCGCGTCAATCAAATTAAAGGCAATTTGACATGGGAACGAGGACACCAGGGGGTCAGGCAAATAATATTTTTATTTTGATATGTAGCCCATTTGACCACCTTCGATAGTAAATCGCATAAGATGATTTAATTTTGTTGTACTGACTTATAAGTATACTAGCTTTTACCCGCGGTTTCGCTCGCATTTAAGACATTAAATAAGTATCAGAGATCATTTCAATAGAAATAAATCAATATGATTCCAAACAGCTGTAACTATAGTCAATTGGAAACTATGGTAAAATAAAATATCCTATGTTACTTTTAGTACCTCCAAAAATATGTGTAGAAAGTTTCATGATGATCAGTTAAGTAGTTGTTACGTGAAAACGTAACAAACTCACATTCACATTTATAATATTAGTAGGGATATTAGGAATTCTTTAGGAATGTGAGTGACTTAGCTTAATAAATAATGTTGATTAGAAAACTAAATCGATATTACACAAAGGGATTTACTTTGAATCCCGAAACCACACGAATACAACAAATATGAAAGGATATTCGTATCTCGACTATAACGATAAAAACTTTGAGAGGACACCTGCTCACTAACATTACTGAGTTACATGTACTTTTTTTATTAGTCGTATTATATTTTAAAATGGGTTTTATTACACATGGACTTTGCGTTTCAGTTGAATTTAGGGTTTTCTATATTAGTGGTATTTATAGTACTGCCTCGTGTGACACGTGGATATCTAATTGGAATTATCATTACACTTATGTTCCGCGTCTTTTTTGTTGAATGTTAATCATTTGAAACAACAATTTTTATAAATCCACATTTTATTATTATTATTGTTATTTTATTTTTATTATATACTAGGACTGCTTGAAATTGACAGTCGTATTTTTTATAAAACTTAATATAATTTATAAAAATCAAAAGGAGTTTGCGATCGCCAACAAATATAGTAAAATATTTATTTTTTTAATAAAAAGTATTCTATGTTACTTCTAGAACCTCCAAAACTATGTGTACAAAGTTTCATGATGATCGGTTAAGTAGTTATTGCGTGAAAACGTAACGAATAAACTCACTTTCACATTTATATTAGTAAGGGATTTATTTATTTGGAGTCATAAAAAAAACCAGCAAGTATACTGTTTAAACAATTAAGGCAAAGTCCTTAAAATGACCCATGCTCAAAAAAGTTAACCACGTTAAATATTGATTAATTATAATAAAATTGTTTAAAAAAACATTGAAACATTTTTGTATAAATATATAGGTATATCGGGTTATTCAATGAAACGCTTGTGGTAGAATGTAGTATTAAATAACATTAATGGACCAACAGCATAATATTTTTGGAATTTACAAGACGTAAAAGGAGTTCCGAATATAATAAATTGTTATATTGTAAATACAAAAACAAAAGAAATAAAATGAATATATAATCAAAGAAACTGTAGGAGAAAAGATATGCAATAAATTTGAACATGCTTAGTGAATGTTTTCACAAGTAATATTAGAGTGAAGAGCGAAGATTGTATATCAAAAACTTTGAATAACCACAAAGGGAATAAATTTAATACGTCACCGGTAGTAAGAGACAGTACTTTCAGTTCATTTTGCAAATATACTTTGAAAATATTGTAAAGAAGTTTGTCTCTGTTATAATATGATATAGTTTTAAGAAGATTTCTTCTTTGTCGACGTGTATAAAGTTAAGTCTAGAAATGCTAACACAAAATACATAGATTTCTAAAAATAAATGAATTCACTAACTAAATGAGATTTCCTTATTTCTTTTTGCTTCAATCATTACATTAGGAATCGTCGAGGAAAGACTCGCTCAATAGTCCACTGTCACTGCGGTTTCCTACTTTACTGAACTAGACTTTCTATAGAACCCAACTCCCAATCTCATTTAGATATTAAATTTTTTTTAAAATATTGTATAATGTTTACTAAAATACATATTATAGTTATTTGAAATTGTTGTTAATTTTATCGAGGATAGACTTTTACGGCATATCGGATACATACAGAGTGGACTCATAAGCACATCGGAGATTCTCAGATAGGTATGACAGTACAAACTAAACTCTAATAAAATTCAAGAACTATGGAAAGGAGGAAGGCCTCTACCTAGCAGTGGAGTCATAAATAGCTTACTTTTAGAGAAGTGTGCCGCAAGCCATCGTAGCGAAGATTAGCGTTATCTGGTAGCAGTTGTGTTAATATCAAGCGAAGTGTAGACACTTGGCAGGTTAGTATTACATATTATTATTATTGACAAAAGCAGCTTTTATTTGTAACTAGCTGTATCCAGCGCGTGTTGCTACGCCTCTAACTAAAATAAATTTGAAGGAAAGACTACACTTATATTTAATTCATTTTGAGTCATTTTAATGATTTTGTTCATTTGACAACAATATTGTCTGTTCAGTGTGAGCTGTCATGAACTGTCACGGCAATGCATGAAATTCATTGGAACGATAGTGGCGCCATCTGTCGAAAATTGGTCGTACCAACTCAGAAACCTTCGTGGGCTCATGCACAACAACTTTGCTAAAGATCATCAATGATCATGATCAAATGCATAGCGTACGATTCTATAAAGGACTAACAGACAAACATTCATTTTTATATATTAGAAGATATGGAAGCTCTTAGTTCAAAAGCAAATTTCGAAGAGCATGTTACCTCAAATCTTGTAAAAGCTACATCGTCTAAGAAATTTAATAAAACTCGTACAGTAGTGAGTGAGTACCAGGAGAGCAGGAATCAAGAGGACGTTGTTCGAACAAGATTGAAAAGGAAATATTCAGTAGGTAAGACATGTTGCAGTTTTGTGCACAGTGCCAGCGTGTCACGTCTCACCCGAACTGCATTGCTGATGAAATTTTAACGGACCTCTATAAACTTTTGCTGTCCTAGTAACCCAGCGACGTCAATGTATTTTCTTTATTAACATACTAGCTTTTACCCGCGGCTTCGCTCGCATATTAGTCATTAAATAAGTATCAGAGATCATTTCGATAGAAATAAATCAATATGATTCCAAACAGCTGAAACTATAGTCAGTTGGAAACTATAGCAAAATATATTAATAAAAAGTATCCTATATTACTTCTAGGAATTCTAAAATTATTATTATTATTCTAAAAATAAGTGTACAAAGTTTCATGATGATCGGTTAAGTAGTTGTTGCGTGAAAACGTAACAAACAAACACACATTCACATTTATAATATTAGTAGGGATTTGTTTTTCACACAAAACTTTTGTTTTATTGAGTCATTTTTTATTGTTTTTTTTTCTTTAATGTATACATATGTTACCTAGAGACAAATGTATCACTACAGAAGTAATAATAATAATAAAATTTTTATTGCTTTAAGACTATGTATTACAATAGAACACACACACAAAACTCTTGACAATGTTATCACTAAAAACGAGTTCTTCCAGATAACCAAGTTTTAGTAATTAAAACAAAGAAGCATTATATTGCTCTCCAGCTAGCTATTCGTTGAGACTCGTCTATTTTGTAAAATGAATCATGCTGTATAAACAATTAGGTAGTTCATCCGGTCCACTGAATCGTGCTTCTCATGTGCTGTGGGCTCTCCTGGACATGACTTAGTGCTAAACTTAATGCATGTTTGGTCTTCTGCGAGAAGATCAGTATATTGTAAAATGTGAATTTGTTTTGAGATTGTTTTTGTTTAGTTATTGACATTGATTGGTTATTATTATTATTTTTATGTTATTTAGACTTTGACATTTTTTTATTAATATTAGTGTATTTTGTAATTGACTCCTCCTGTAAGATCAAATAAGTGACTGTGCTTAAATAAATAAATCAATTTAAGTTGGAAATAGTCGGGTGTCAGTGGATGACGTACATAGAAATCTCTTTATGTTAGCAGTTGTCTAATAGATAGATATCAATAAAGTACACAATATAAACTAAATAACGTGCAATATTGACTTGTTCTCAATAAAACAGTATTCATCATATCAACAGTTATAAAAATGTTTTTATGTCTGCAATAAATTGACTAGGTAACGTAACGTTTACAGTTAACGCAGTTTATTACGTTTACGTTTTATCCGTTACTTTTATTTTCTAGTTAAAATATTATTAC
Organism: Tineola bisselliella; assembly: GCA_028551675.1. NCBI lineage: Eukaryota > Metazoa > Arthropoda > Insecta > Lepidoptera > Tineidae > Tineola > Tineola bisselliella. The sequence continues at coordinate 4,523 of JAPWLS010001704.1, read as the reverse complement.
TGTGATAAAGCTGCTAATATCTCCTCCATTACAAAATTACTTTGTTTTCATTAATGTACGTACAAGATATAAGCGAATATCAATTATTATACTACAGCGGTTCTCAAACTTTTTTGGTGGCGGAATATTTTTGATAAGCGAACATTTTGATGGAACCCCTTAATAAAAGAAAAAGTTACGTGCATTCTTTAATTATTATTATTAAAGTTTAATAATAGGTAATCAATCAAGGACTATGGCTATTATACTAAATATTATTATTATTAGATCAGGATAAGTTTCATGGGTGAAGATAGCTGGTACAACAGAGTCTACAAGTAGTACTCGCTTCCACTATGCCGGCACACTATTATGAAACACGAAGTAGTGGAAATGAAGTAATAACACAAAGGAATAAATATCTTTTATTTTCGGCAGCCAATTGAAGGAGCTGGCTTTGTTATTTTGCGCGAGAAACATGTCTCTGTAAAAACATAAAGTTGCCCTTATCAGATATCTCATAGTTCTGAGACAACGCTGATATTCGCTCTGACGCGAATGGACGCAATAAAGAAAAATAATGAGAACCCTAAACTGCCTCGTCCACGATAAACTCGCATACTACCACGATTAATATGTCACTTTCGTAGTATAATGTATATATGTAGAGAATTTATATTAAATTACATAATTATTATATTTTGCACTTTAAATGTATTTTGGAAATATATTGCTTAAGTCGCTATATGATTTTTTTTGTCCGGAAATAACAATGAAAAAAACTTCAAAATAATTATATTAAAATATATATTACGTAACGTTATTTTATATTAATTGCTACGTTAAATCATATACATCAGTTAAAATTAAATAAAATAAATACATATTTAAAAAAAAAAGTAAATTAAAAATGTAAAATAAAGCTTCTATGAATGAATAGGAAAAGATAATAAATTTACTTATTGGATTAAAAATGACTAAATTAACACGATATCGTATGACGTATACCTAAGTGTTTTACATTATAATAGTGTAATTAGATTTATGTATGTATAAATAATATAACTCAAAGGTGACTGACTGACATAGTGATCTATCAACGCACAGCCCAAACTACTGGACGGATCGGGCTGAAATTTGGCATGCAGGTAGATGTTATGACGTAGGCATCCGCTAAGAAAGGATTTTGATCAATTCCACCCCTAAGGGGATAAAATAGGGGATGAAAGTTTGTATAAATCTTCTTAGATTTATTTCATTCATTATTACGCAGACGTAGTTGCGGGCAACAGCTAGTTAGGATATAAAATACATAACAATTGAAATCCGAATGACATATACAGGGTGTCCCAAAACTCAACGATAAGCCGGCACCAGTGGGTGGACCCGTTCTTCACTACTCGAGGAAAAATAAGAAAAAAAATATATCTAATTTTTTTTTGAAAATACTAAGTAAATTCTGAAAACCTTCGAAAATTGACACCCTATATGATATTTTCAAGTGCTACGACCACAAATTTACAAATATTTCAGATTTTTTTTTTGTATCGGCAACCTAAGTAGTACTGCTATCCATTATAACCCTTACAAATTTCAGAATGCCTGTAGTTTTTACACAAAAATGAATCAAATTTCTTTTTTTCCCTAAAATTTTGAAAGATTTTTACCTTCGGTCCACTTTAAGTCATCGTGGTGTAAAAAAAAGTATGGACACTACTATGGCAAGTTTTTTCAAAAGTTGACGCAACTAACCAAGATTCCTAAGTGGTATAATACTAAACAAGAATCAAATTTCATAAATTGTTGTTGTTACTAGTGATCACTTTTACTGTGGTCAATAAAACATGTTTTATGTTGCAAATTCTTGGAATTTGAATATAACATTGTGTGTGCTTCTTTGTTTACTGCGGATCGATCCATATTCAATTGACGTGGCTCTCGTATCATGCCTTTACCATACACATCGTTGGAATACGCTAATATGCACCTTGTTTATGGAGAATGCCGATGCAATGCTAACGCTGCTAGCAGACTGTATCGAGAAAGGTACCCGAATGCTCAAAGATATCCGGATTATCGAGTATTTATTAATGTGCATCAAGCATTTTCGGAGGGTCGTTTACCATCTGACAGAAGAAACACTGGAAGACCTAGATTGAAACGCGATGAAGAAGTTCTCAATGAAATAGAATACGATACAACTACCTCGGTACGTGCTATAGAAGCAGCCACGGGAATCCCAAAAAGTTCTGCACATCGAATTTTAAAACATCACAGGCTTCACCCATACCACTACAAGCGTGTGCAGACGTTATTACCGCGGGACTATCCACTCCGGGTCGCATTTTGCCGTGTGATGCTGCAAAAGCACAGGGAAGATCCCCAATTCTTAGATAAAATTTTATGGTCTGATGAAACAACCTGCAAGACAGATGGCTATTTAAATCTTCACAACCTACATAGCTGGAGCAATGAAAATCCTCACCTGATGAGACAAGACAAATCCCAATATCAATTCAAGGTTAACCTATGGACGGGCATATTAAATGGAAAAGTGATTGGGCCATTTGAGCTAGAAGGAAACGTGGATGGTAATAGCTACTTAAACTTTTTACAAAATGACTTGCCAGAATTATTAGACGATGTGCCCATAAATGATCTACAAAACATGTGGCTTCAAAATGATGGTTGCCCAGCCCACTTTGCCCGTCCTGTGCGAGAATACTTAAACCGAGAGTATCTTCACCCGATCTAAACCCGCTGGACTTCTTTTATTGGGGTTGTCTTAAAGACAGGGTCACCCGATCTAAACCCGCTGGACTTCAATTCGAATGAACATGTGAAGATGGTCATGTACCTACCTAACAACCCTCTACCCCTTTGAATTTTCCGCCCGCCTATGTGGAAATTCATCCCTCAATAATATAATACTTATTTAACTAATATTGGCCAATGATTTATGATCGTGATCGTCTAGTTTAGAGTGGCAGAACCTCTACGTTGTGATTATCTAATTAAATATGGACCGCTACGTTGTGTTAGAATTAAATGTTATAGTAAGAATTCATAGAAAGAGACACAGAAAATACAGTTATAGTAATCACCTGAAAATGTACGCACAAAGAGAAAATTTATAAATCAAAATTCATAATACAAATAAGTAATTGAACATGCAACTTAGCTCTGTGCCGCCGCCTCGTACACACCGTCCCGCGGATGATCTCGAACACACTATCACTCGCGATTAATAACATATGGGCCACGCGAATTTAATGTATAACGAATACGAGTAGTAGTACGAACCGCACGAATTTTACGCGAAACGATTAGAAGTGAATACCAGGAGGAACTCAATTTAATGTCAGCCCTTCTATAAAATGGATTACTCATTTTGAGTAAATCGTCGACGAACTGGGGCCTCCCTTCCAACCTACAGCCCCACCACCTTTGTCTTAGAAGAAGGAGACGAAACCCTTCGACAAGGTCCAACAGAAGCCATTGCAAAATCTTCTAAGCTAAAAGGGGAACGAGCGGTTGATCTAGTGATCAGTTTATGCCCTACCGATCTAGAAAAGAGAGAACAAAAGAAACAACCTGTATGAAGATAATAGAATGTGTGAAGATGTGTCCTCAATCGGACGTGACCTATATCCCGTAAATAAAATCCTTGTATGAAGAATAATAATAGATGTATTGTATCCTTATTCGGATACGATAATAGCATAATAAGCTGTGGAGAAAATAACTGATCCTCGATGCAGAAATAAAATATAATTGTTGATTATATTGATGGCCGTTGAAGAATCCATAGATGATAAATACATATGTGGTGAAAACCACTGAAGAATTGTTGAAAGTAGTTACACGCAGACAGAACTCCTGAAGAATTGTGGGGAGTAGTTGCACGCAGACCTATGACAACATGGGGAGCCTGAAATCCCTACGCTAAACCCTAAGGCTGACATTGAGAGGTTTGGTGAATACACAAGCAATAAACGCACTTATCCTAATTACTTACTCCCGTTTTTGACGCACTGAGTTGATCAACTTTGGCCCAAGTTGGCATAACTATCGACACTAATTATTACGAGCGAGAAAGTTGTTTCCCTTTCAAAGACCGGAGCCCGAGTCCCAGCGAATCCTTATTCGTCCTTTCACGAAATCTCCCCACGCCCGCAAATTCAGTTTTTTTGTCTGCCCGAACCCAACGCCATCATAAACATTAGACTGTGTTCACATAGGAGAGAATATTATTATATAATTTAATACAAAATTGTTTGCATTAATTCTTATTACTTGACCATAATATAACCCTTTCGAATATAGTTTAAAATAGTAACACACTATTAAATGTGACATTTTAAATATTATAGAAATAGAGATATAATAATTATTATATAATTAAACTTCAACGTTTATGCGAGTCTACATTGAGAAGATAGAATTATGTTTTTATCATCTTCCAAATTTAATATAAACAAATTCCAAATTTAAATTCGCTAAATGTATACGCAGCCTTATATTCTTTTCACAAACACAAGTGG